>JAOTQJ010148444.1:0-33151 GCA_025642045.1 Solanum sejunctum
ACCTTCATTTTTACACATTCCTAACACCTTCACAACCTTTAATTAACATAAACAAAGATAAAAATTAACATACCTTGTTATCCTTTACTACACCCAAAACCTTCGTAGCTGCTAAACTATGCATTTTCTTGACCAACCAACACCACCATGCTACTTAGGGTCTTCAATATACCGAGCTTGAAGCATCAAATAATCAAAAACACGAAAAAATCAAATTTTTTTTAAGGTTACTATAGCTATGGCTTCAATTTGTTTTTGCTAAATTTTGTTAAGTATGGAACATTGTTGATCTTGTACAAGATGCTTGGTAATATATATAGACAATACATATACCACTTGGACCAATCAAAGTGTCCATATACACTTGACCCTACATCAATAATAATTAAGGACCAAACTTAGAAGAAATATTACATTCGGTCCCAAACTTTCTTAAATCGAGCCAATTAAGGACTTTCGGGGTTTAAGTTAAGTTACAGATCCTAACATGGCGGCTAGCTTCTATTGAGCACTAACCTTAGAGCAACAAGGGTAGGTTGATGCACTATTTGGACAGGACTATTAGGAGTTTGTAAGAGGAGTGTTTAATGAGATCACTGAGATTATGGACAAGCTATCTACAGTTGCCCAAGTGTAGCAACCCCTTCATGGGCACGCCGGACCAACTACTAGTGCATCTACGGGAGCATATGGTAAATCTAAAAGCAAAAATGTTGCATATTAGATGAGCTTACCCCACCAGCATTGTGTCACTAATAAACTTACTCGTATTAGGCATATGCTTGAACAAGTCCTGATCAAGGTGAATGAGCAAGATAACATTGTCTAGGAGATAAAATTTGATATCCTCAAATGTAATTACAAAGTGGAGCAACAAACTATATTAAAGCAAAACCTTGGTGATAGAATAGAGAAATTTACTGAGCAACTAGATGCAATGCAAGATGAACAAAGGAAGAGTACAACAGCAATCATAGAACTCATGGAGATGTTCGATTATCCATGATAACACAATCGAGCCACGACATTAAACAAGGTGCTTATTAGGATGCAACCCAAGAATCTTTTGTGTGTCATTTTATTTTGAGACATTTATCGTTCTTAACTTGTTAGTCGGTAATTTAATATTATGTTATGATTGTTGAGACTTTGTACCAGTTGTATCGATTGACATATTGATGTACATTAGGTAATAGGTTGCATGAACAAACCAAGAACTGATGAAGGGAAAAATTATGCTTAGATATAGCTTCTACGAGCAAGCCTACGAGTCATCATGAATGTTACGACTCATAGTCATGCCTCATAGAGGACAGTAAGCACTAAAAGCTAGACACATACTATGAGACAATCTTATGATTCATAGGGTCCCCCACGAGTCATAATTGGAGTTCGTATTACTCAAGTATAAAGTCATGAATTTTCCTAAGTATTGGGTCTACTACGAGTTCGGGACCTATGGGTCGTATGATTTCATATGACTCATAATAGGAGTCTCGTAAAACTAATCCACAGAATTATAATGGGCAAACCATTTGAATATTAAGAGACTAACGTCTCTTGGATCTTAATGTCCCGTCATGAAGCATTCCCTTTTAGTTTATAACTTCCCTATCACCCTTTCGCTATTTCATTCATCATTACATCTTTTACCTACTAAAATTCCCTAGCAAGAGAATTGTACATCAAGAACTCTTCCAGTTCTTCTTTATCTCATCATAAATTCGCGCATTCATCTAGTAAGTTCTCACGGTTAAATTCGGTTTATCTCTGAAGTAGTCTTCTGTTGTGGAGGTTTGAATGAATGCCTTATGATCATGATTGGAAAAACAATGTGATAGTGATTGTGGAAGTAAGAAAAAGATGTTGCATAACTATCTAGGTCCCTATGATAGGCTGTATCTTGAATTTTATCTTTCTTGGGTGACCTTGATACCTGATATTATGGCCATGTGCTTTGTTGTGTATTCTAGGGGTCATTATCTTGCGAAAATTATATGGGGTTGAAATTGTTGGGTTGGGGGTATTATAATTCTCTTAGGGTAATTTACTCATATTTATCCCCTTTAATATGCGTTGATGTTTTACTATTAGAAGTGCTTTACCTAGATGGGGGAAAATTCACGCTCTGTTTTGAGATGATTGATAATGAAGAGTTTTTAATTTGTTGTAGTATCAACTATATATGTGTGTGTAAAATCTAATGCTTTTTGATTAGTTGTTGGTCGTTGTGCAAAAGTTGAAGGCACCTTGGGTGCTCTCTGCTTTCTGCTACAAGAACCTAATACGAGTCATAGGTTACCCTATAAGTCATAATGGATCTTTGTAGCAGGAATCAACCACCTAAGATACCTTAACATTATCCATGCGAGATTCACCTACGACTCGTAGCCCTTGTTACGAGTCATACTGGTGGTTCCATTGAATTGATCTGAACTCTAGAAATATCTCTGAAATAAGATATGAACCCGACCTATGACTCACGATACACACTTCGAGTCATACCTGAGTCTTGTACCTGATTCCATAATGAATTTCCCCTAGCTAGCTTGTTGTTACGAGGCTACTATACATCTCATAGGTTGTCCTATGAATCATACTTACACCTTATATCTTTAGCCCTGAACCTGATTCGATCTGTTTTTTCTTAGGATATCTTAATGTTCTTGTTTGATTCTTTCATTTGTTATTTGTTTGATTGAAACAAAACATCATGGGACTCATGCTTTAATATGTTGACAATTTTTCAGAGATAATGTCTTCAAGATGCTAAAGAGGTGGTGCCTCTGTTTCTAGTCATTACCTAAGAGATGAGTCTTCCGAGGATGAGCAATCAATTGAAGAGATGAATGTGCACCCTGACCCTGAGGTAATGTGCCCTTAACACGATTGTAGTCAACCAGAGTACTGATGGAAGTGGATAGCTCCTCCCAATCTAGTGAGGAGGGTGAAGAAGATGGGTCAAATGATGATGACTCCACTCTTAACTCTGGTTCTCTTGAAGTGTCTCAGGCTTAGCCAGAAGATAACACTCCTCCATAACTAGCTTATTTTGCTTCCACCTTTATCTCCATCGAACAACAAAACACAAAATGGTGTGTTCCTGGAATATAAGAGATCTATGATAAGGGATTGGAACTTAAGAGTCAGGGGAGTCTGGTGCAAAGATATCATGAGGAATCAAATTTGAAAGGCTCAGGGTTGAAAGGTGTGCCAGGTTTAGAAGCTGACATTGACCTTCATAGATTAGGATAGTTATCACAAGTTATGCGAAAGTATGCCCCTTTCCTTGTTCGAGAATTCTATGCTTCTTACTATGCGATTGTACGAGGCAACCTTTTGAGGCTCATGAAGCCCATTGATGCACCACGGTTGAGTGAAGTCATGGTCAGGGTGAGGTTGTCGACATCTCAGCAGAGACTATTCGAAGGGTACAATTTGGACCTAATTACGGAGTTCCATACTCCACAGTTGAATATGATCATAGGATGGTAGAAATGAGGAAAGTAGTTGATCAAAATGGCGTCGGGCTAAGAACGGAGTTATTGAGGTGGATAGCAGGCCAACTTTGCGAGGAAAGTGTTGATCTGATATATGTTACAAACCATGCAGAGCATATCCTGAAGGCCCATCTTTCATTTAGGGCAAAGTTTTAGTGGTCTATTATCCGATGGCGTATTATAGCCTCATTCACAGATAATGTGATTATATTAGAGAAAGTAGTGTTGTTTGTGAGTATCTTGGGAGGGTATAAAACTAATTGGACTCACATTATGGTAGAATAGATCCATGAGTTAGTGGTCCACACTCAGCAAGCATTTCCATTCCCCATTCTAATTCATAGATTATGCAAGAAAGCTGGTGTGCGAGTTTCTCTCCACTTGGACCCTCATGTAGAGGCTTTGCATATGATTGAACCCAGACTAATCATGGCTGATGAGAACCCAATAGTGCTACAGAGAGCTATTCCTCCAGCTAACCTTGAGCCATTCATGAACTAGCATACGTATAGAAAAACCTTTTCATTATTCTTAACAAACTTCACCATTATACCCTCATCATTAAGAATCATTCAAAATTAGCAAACTCAACTTGACAATTGAGTGGGCTCATGCATGTAATTTTATATCATGTAACTCAAGAGGAATATTCGTGAAAGTAATGTATTTCATCAATTAATATCATCTCTAGATCAACCTTTTTCAATCATATATATCATCTTTCAAAACATGGATATACAAACATGAAATTCATCTCATAAAATCCTCAAAACCATAATGTCTCACGGTATTATAACATTTATAGCTTTTAATATCATAAACTATCTCATCAAACCATCACATCATAATATCAAATAAATGGTCTCATATCATTCGTAATATTTATAATATTCTGATAAAGTCATAGCATAATTAATTTCCCTTAAACCTCAACAACATCCATAACTCACATGTGTTACCATAAGCCTTCATCACATAAAAGATTTGCCACATTACTTAGTCAAAACATGTCGGGTATATGCATTTAAGCTTAAAATCATAGAATTCAAGAATAATGAATATGAGAGGTGTAAACTAAAGTCATTTAAGAAGTCATTCAGACAACCAAACAACATGCCTGAAAAACCCCTATTTGAGTGTCATGAAAATCATTCAAGAATTCATAATATTTTAGAGTCTTTCAAGGTATCACAGTTTACTAAGCTCTAGTGTAATAAACATATCATAATATCAATCATTATCAGGTGCCCATGTATCAATAAATCAAGAATCAACAAATTTTCAATATTTTTCATGTAATGGAGTGATAATAGAAAATACCCATAAAGAATTAGTCATTAAAATTAAAAAATTTAATAATAATAGTTTTGGGGATCCATGAGTTAAAGGACCAATAGTTGAAGACTCACATACCTTAAATTGGAGTTTCTTGAAGGAAATATTAGAAAGGACTTGGGGCTTGACTTGATTTTCTTGAATTCTAACAAAACTTCTTGAAAATCTCTAGAATGGATGGAGAAATTGGTGAAGATTAGAGAGGAATTTGAGAGGGTTTTGGTGAGTTTTGTAGTTGAAAATAGCTAAGGACAAGGGTTTCATGTATGTATAGACATTGGGTAATTACCCAATTTTCCTTGAGTGAAAAAGGTAGTTTTTGACCTACGACGCATCTAGTCCTCATCGCGGACAAATATTGCTTGCAAAATTTCATCGAAAAAAATATATTTTTGGTACGGATAAAATATACCTCGTAGGTAACTATTCGCCCATGCAATTTCACCCTCTAAACATGAATATGAGGTTAGATTTGTGAAATTCTGCACAAATTTTGAAAAATTCAAGCATAATTCATCATAGGGCCATTTTGAGCTAAGTTAAGGGGTGTTTCAATACCATATTTATTCATCGTTTTTATCTGTATGAATCTTACATAAAATTTTTATTTCTTTATAATTGACTCTTTATTTAACCAGCTTAAGGAGGACTCGTGGTATGAATAGATACTATGAAGGTTATGGTATAGACAAAATATCTGAATTGCCAAGAGACCTACTAAGTAATATTAAATTGTTTTGACAATGAACGTGGTAGCACAAATAGCCGTGTTGTCCAAAAAATGAAAAGAAATATGGTGTTCACATCCAATTCTCGTGCTACATAAGGAGTTTCATGAGGGGTTAAATTACTATTTTGACTTTAAAGATATTGTCAACAGAATTCTCATTAGAGATAAAGGTCCCTTAATCAAACTTGTACTTGACATATCAAGTTTAGATTCATACGATTGGGACCTTTATAATTGGATGAAATGTGTCTCCAACAATGACGTTGATGTAACACCCTCTAAATCCTTTTTACATAATCTGAGTAGATGCACAGATGATGCTGACAAAAGCTGTAGAAGAAGGTATACGAGTTGAAATGACACTAAAACGTGTCCGAAAATATGCCTCGAAAGTGTTCAGCATCATAATGTCCATATATCTAAAAATCTATTCGTGATATTAAAAATCTAACTTCATATTCTTGTTCAGGGGCAAAACTAAGTGGGGAATAGGTCTAACCTCGATTTAAGAGCAACCATAGTAAAATTTGAAAATCGCAAGAATGCGCTTTCGAGTGAGCAAGCGTGCCCCAAGTGCGAGCGCCAAGGGCGCTCCAGTGTGTTAATTTTGTCCACTTTTTTTGTGTTCGGTCCAAGTCTTTTGTGTCTTGGGCCTAAGCCTTACCATGTGTGAAAATACCTTCACTTTGCCATATTTCACTTTAATATCATCCAAGACATTCCCCAATACTCCCTCAAATCTTTAGACTAATATTTTTGTCAAATTTCAAGTATTTAAATCTCATACGGATCTTAAGGAATTCATCCAAACTTCAAGTCTCTATTAAAATATTCATCAAGAAACTCTCCAAAGGCAATGTATATGGATTTCATTCATGGGTTCCTTTCACCCATGAAGCCCAAGCTTCCTTTTTACCTAAATTGATGATTTCTAGTTGATTTACTTATGGGTATTACTTATTATGAATTAGACTATGAACTATATTATGGTTTCATGAAATTGTGACTATTTTAGCATATTTTGAGCTATGAATCTAAGATCTATTATGGGATTTGATGAAAGATTTTGATGTATATTGCTTGAAGGTGTTACCAAGTATTGATGGATGGTTTCACATTGAATTTTCTTGCATGATTGCATCCCTAAATTGCATGATCTTACACTACCATTATACACCCACCAAATGTTTAATGAAATACTCGGTTATGATTTCTTGAGGAATTGAACCCAATGCATGGCTTATGAGTTGAATGACTTTATAATGATGAAAGGAATATATGTATATGATGTTCTCCTATATCGTGTTGGGAATTGACCATGCCCCACTCGGGAGGTTGTGAGCCCGGGTAACCATGTCGAGGGGCATGTACCTTGATAACCATGTCAAGGGGTTTGTACCTTGATAACCTGGTTGAGAGGTTGGTACCTCAATCAACATGGATGGTAGGGTGAAATGGTGCACCAACCAATCAAGAGGTTCTTACCTTGATAATCGGATTTAGGGGTTGGTACTTTAATCACCATAGGTGGTAGGGTGAGATAATCCACCAACCTATTGAGGGGTTGGTACCTCAATACACTATGAGCTATATAATGATGTTTACTTCTTACACATGAATAATGTTCTATGTAAGCATGATTACTTCAAGCATCTTCCATGCATGCCATATTATTATATGCTACTCATTACATATGCTTATGCATTTTAATTATGTTGCTTATTTCTTGTTGCATTGCATTCTACATACTTAGTATATTCAAACGTACTAATGCATACTCTATGGTGATATGATATCATCTTGTAGGAACTAAAGTCCCACTTGAGCATCTTCCTCCACGTTGTTAGTACAGATTCTCTCAAGCCAGTTGGTGAGTACTCTATTTCGAGGACAAAGTCTATGATCTCATGCTATGTACTAAGACTATCATTCTTTTATTTATGTATTTACTATGAGAGTAAGCCCAGTATCTTATCTTGGACCCCGTCCTTATCTATGTAGTAGAGGTGTTGTTGGACAAGTTATGTTGTTATGTTATGAACCTTGACTCTGTTGATTTAATGATGTCTTATGTTAGGAAAGGCTTTCTCTTAGCCCTTTTTTCCATTATTTCTACTCTTATAATGTTGTTTATTGCTTTTGTGACCAATGATGTGTAACGATATGATAAAAGGCTTATTTAGGGTTCATTTGGCTTCCTCATTCACCGTGTCATGTGTCGGACTTAGGCTTGGATCATGAAAAATATGGTATCAGAGCACTAGGTTGTTAGAGATCCTTGGCATCCAAAAACTTTGTATCAGAGTCTTGTTCGTGGTTGTGTTGTGCAGCACAACTATGAGCAAAAGACTCTAAGGTGTTTCAGGAAATGTTTCCCTTCTTCATATTCTAAGTGGTCCTATGGCATTGAAGTAACTTTTATCCCCCCCTAACAATTGTTCTTTGCAATGCCGAATCATGCCTAACACAAGATGAGGCCCTTACTGCCGAGGAAGAACTGGCTCATGGTGAGCTCCGGGATGCTCTTACTATGCTTTGTCAAGCTATTGCCAATCAAGTTAATCAAGGACCCTAAGACACTCATGCTCCTACCCTAGAATCTAGGCTGAGAGACTTCATGAGGATAAACCCACCAAGATTTTGTGGGTCTAAGGTAGATGAGGACACTCAATAGTTCATTGATGAGTTCTACAAGGTATTGGCTATCATTAGTGTAAGATCAAAAGAGAAAGTGGAGTTGGTGTCCTACCAACTAAAAAAGGTAGCCCAAATATGATTTAATTAATGGAAGGAGGAGAATAGAATCAATGATGTTGTGCTTTGGAAGGAGTTCAAGGCGACTTTTCTTAATTGGTTCTTTCCTTTTGAGCTTAGGGAGGCCAATATAGTGGATTTTATGAATTTGAAAAAGGGTCTATGAGTGTTAGGGTGTATGCCCTAAAGTTCATTCAACTCTCTAAATATGCTCCCCACTTTGTTGCTGACCCAAGGTATAGAATGAACAAGTTCTATATGGGTGTATCTGATTTGGTCATTGAGGAATATCAGTCTGCTATGTTGATTAGTGACATGGATTTATCTCATTTGATGAACTGTGATGAACAAATAGAGGAGGAAAAATTGAGGAAAAGGAGGAGTAATGAGGCTAAGATGGCCCCTTTTGAGGGCAATTCCAAAGATGAAAGGTGGTCGGCTCCATCAAGGCCAAGGGTCTTCTCAGTCTTCTAATAGAGGTTTGGCAATGACGTTCCATGGGCCCAAGGTGTTTGTGGTATGGTTTCTAATAATGTGTGTACAAACTTTGGTAGGGCTCATGGGAACCCATGTTTTAAAGACACTCATGCTATGGATGTGGGGAAGTGGGTCATGAAAAGTATGTAGGATGCATTGTAACAAGACATAAGCCAATATAGTCAAAATGCATAATCATAAGTAATAGACAAGTACATTCTCAATATCGCATGTATGACCAATGCTTGAAGTAAAACATGTTTGTAAATCATTCAACTTGCATAGTATATATAGTGTACATATATGTTGAGAGAGACCTTAACTGACATAGGCCAAGTCGCTGCAGCTTGGAATCCAAGGCATGACACCCCTTTGGTAAGGTGGAACGGGTATGACACCCCCTGGCTAGGTGTGGTCTACTTGCCAAGGCAAACCAAACATGATGACATGATTACATAGATCCACTAGTATAGCAAGAGTAATAATCATAATTCCATGGTGGCCATAGTTTAGAGACAAAAGACTTTATATAAAGACCCCTTGGGTAGAGCCCCCATAAACTTCAATCGGTGCTAAGTCAAATTCCATGGAATATTTAAAAATTATCATAACTTGTATACCTTGTAAGAAACATGGAAACATGACATGATTAGACCATGAAACATATTTGGCCTCTAATTATGAGCCTAAGTTAAATTATGAGAGTAGATCATAATCATACATGAACCCTTGCTTTAACATGAATGGCTCACAATAGGTAAAAAGCTTAAAATAGGGCTTAGATTGTAACTTGTAAAATCATAGAAATTTTTCATATTCAATACATACTTGAAAGCCCTTAATCATCATATAGTCACTTGACTTGTAAGTCATGAGTTAGATCATCAATAACTTGAGCATTCTTGACTTGACATTGTATCAAACACATGGTGGGTTTGTGATAATTGTTTAAAATCATGAAATTCTAGAATGAAATAGGATGAGTAAACTTAATGCAAATTAACCCACCAATATGTAGTAAAACCCTCATGCAGGGTACCTTGAAATTTATTATGAAAGTTCATGATAAAGAATAGATCCATAGCTCAAAACATGCATAGTTCCAAAAGTCATAATCAAATCATAGTATAAGCTTGAAATAAATAATCATGCATAATCAATCAATATTTCATAAAACCCCCTAACATGATTCGTGCTCATAACTGATGATGTTCATGCTCCAATAAGAAAGCAGTCGCTATTAGTAATTAACCTAACCGAAGGTTAGGGTCGAATCCACTGGGAATACGGTCCTTGACTATAGAGATCTACTATGATTCATGTCAAATATTAATTACTAAAATCTCTAGGTGGGGGCTGGAGGGGGGGCGGGGAGGGCTCCTTTGTAATGCAACAATAAAAATTAAAAATGAACTAATTATGCAGGAAGATGTCCATACTTAAGTACAACTTGGGAATTGTGTTTTCCATGATTCGTTAACTCACTTACCCTAGACAACATAACTTTAATTGGGAATTCACATGCAAGATGGTAACTTAGGTTCTTCCAACCCTCTTGTGAAGGTGAAGGTCGAATTTCACCATGGCATGTTGTCAGTAACCATAGTGTGCCAACTAACCATTACCCATTGTCCCAGTCAACCTCCCCTTGTCAGGCTTGGTTGATTAGATGAGAACATATCAATTAAATCCTGTCATTTACTTTCTTTTTACTATTCATCACTATCTTAGTCAGGATCATGATAGTAGACAGTTTTTGGTGTTGGCCACCACCAAACAACAATCAAAATGAAGGAAAATTAACAATATATGCAAAATCCCAATCAAAGAAATGCATAAAGTCTAGGTTATTTCAAGTCAACTACTCATGATTCCAACAACCCAAGTTGTGGGTACTTAGCTACTCATGGCTAAGGAAAAATCAACAATAATGCAAATAAATGACATAGTTGAGAGTTTACCCAAAGCAATGAAGTGCAAAAACACCTTCAAGTTGAAAATCACAAGCTTGGGTTAACGACAAATGAGTAAATATGAGTTTTCAATCCCCCAAAAGTAAGTCTTCAAATTGAAACATAACGATCTACTCTAAATCCTAAAAATACTCCTAGAATATTTACAAGGATCTTTAGATGTCGACTCTTCAAGAAAACCTAACATTATCTATTTACACTAGTTACAAAATACCCAAAAATCTAAATAGAAAAGATAACTGACAGTAGATATGCCATACAGGTATGACTCATAGGGTGACCTACGAGTCATAATCAGGGTCTTTTATTCAATACTTGATATTTTTGGACTTGACTGTTATGACCCACTATTACAAGTCGTTGCTTGGGCTACAACTCATATGCACCTCTTGTAGTGTAGGCCTTCAGTTCTTGGTCCAAACTTTTTGCTCTCTGTTTCTTGCTACGACCCCACCTATATGAGCCATATAGAGACTTATGACTCATAGAGTGGCCTCATAAGGATGACCTTCATTTAGCTGATTTTATAATTTTTGCTCTCTATTTCTTGCTACATGATCTCCCTATGACTCATAGCTTGGTCTACGACTCGTAGGAAGGCTCATATGTCCTACACTTCAGTAAAATCTTCAACTTTCTCTCAGAATCATGCCAACCTACCTTTTTATCAATAACAACACAAAAACACATAAAAATCTGAAAAAGTTGCATTGAGAACTTGCAAAATCCCTCGTTTTAGGCACTAAATATGCTGTAATATTACTGCACATGAATAATTCATAAAAGATACTCATAGGTAATACACCTTGAAAGTATGCAATTTTCATAAAAAGGAAGATTAGGCTCCATGGGTGAAAGGACCCAATGGATGAAACCTACATACCTAAATTTGGGGATTCCTTGATGGAAACTTTGAAGGAGTCTTGAACTTGGATTGTGTTCTTGAGATGCAATGTGAGCTTTAAATCCTTGGATTTGGATGGGAATTTTGATAAAGTGTTGGAGAGGTTTTAGAGAAGGTTTTCGAGTGATATAGAGTTGAAAAATGACTAAGTATGAGAGATTTCATGTGTAAATTAGCATGGGGATATGACCCCAATGCCCTTGAGCCAAAACAAAAAACAAGGAAAAACTAACACTTGTCTGCGATGGGTTTGCATCGCGAACGCGTACAACCACTATTTTGTAAAAAACAAGTGAAATTTATATTTTGCTACGTATCCTCTATAATGTGGATTATACCGACTTTCCACTCAATTTTGACCCCTGATTGAGAATATGAAATTATATTTTTGATATCATGCACTCATTTTGAGATATATAAAATTTACAATTATGGACATTTTCAAAGCACATTTTTGGGGCGTTTCAATCATGTCTCTTACAAGTTACTCATGATATTATTAAACTATGATTATTTCAAGTATTCCATGGAATTTGACTTAGCACTAATTGAGGCTTAAGTGGGGGTTCGACTGAAGGGGTCCTTATATAAAGTCTTTAGTCCCTAAACTATGTGCCACCATAGGATTATATATTTTACACTTGCTATACTAGTGGATCCATCTAGTTCATGTTATCATGTTTGGTTTGACTTGGCAAGTAGACCACACTTCTCCAGGGGTATCATGCTAGGTCACATGAACCAAGGGCATGTCATGCCTTGGAGTCCAAGTTGTAGCTGCTTGGTTTATGTCGGTTGAGGTCTCTTCCCACATACGTATGATATATTATGTATGTTGAATCTCTTACAAGCATATTTTCTTACAAGCATTGATCATGCACCGGAGCTCCTTCTGATCATCTTCCTCCACGTGGCTAGTTCGATTCCCCAAGAAAGCTTTTGGTGAGTCCTCAACTCCGAGGATAATATCTAATTTATTTCGTACTATGATGAGACTTGTTCTTTATGTTGAACACTTGTTATCATGAGGGTGAGCCCGGGAAGTGTCTTCGCCCCATGCCATTCTAAGTTAGACGTGTTGTTGGATACTATGTTTTGTATATGCTATGAGCTTGACTCCTTTTATGTTTTTATGATTATCAAAGACTTGCCATACTCTCGTTTTTTCCTTTTCATTAATTAACTCTTATTATTGCTTAATTTTGTTTCCGCAACCAAGGATGTGTACATGTTACAATCAAGAGGCTTGTTTGGGTTGTCTTTCGACTTCTCATTCTGTGTCACGTCTAGGCCCTAGGCTTGGGTTGTGACAGTGCATTGAAGATGCCTGTTCCAGCTACATCATTTCAGAATCTTGTGAGGCTTTATTCGGCAGAAATAAACTTTTGATTCAGTTTCGGTATATACTGTTGTTGAGGCTCCACTGCTCTTGATCATGTGTCTTGTATGTTGTAAAGGTCTCCTGTACCATAATATCTTAGCGCCACAGCAACTCTTCTTGCAGATTATTAATAGTCATTATGTGGATTTTCGTTCATCAAAGTCTATACCAAACTTAAAGTGTTGAATATTGCATCATGCGATGGAATCGAGAGCCATGCATATTCAGCAAAGGTTACTTTGGGATAGATTATTTGTTCTTTCCCTGATCTTACAAGCTTTTACTTCAACGATCATTTCTTCGAGGTAAGTTGCATACACATCTATTGGCTTATTCTATTTCATGTATAGTTCGTTATAAATCATCTAATTGTCTTTGTTATTGTTTGTCTCGGGTAGGAATAATTTTGTAATTTTGAATATCAACTAAGTATCGTAAGTATATAGCTTTTGATTGTTTAATTATTTGACAATCATAATTATTATTTGACAATTAATCATTACTAGTCAAATTCAATCGTGTATTAATTTGTTAAAGGTCCCTCTCTAATTCTGTGATTCTTTCCTCTTAAAGTTTACAGTTCCAGAGGTTTTTCCAAAGAGGCTTGGGACTCCATTAGAGAATTTGTTGAGTCTCAATTTAGGTTTAAGCTTTGCTAATGAAGCTCAAATTTCAACAGTTATATTCTTTCTTAAAAATTCTCCCCAACTGCAATCCTTTGTGGTAGAGGTAATCATTTGTGTATATGATATATTCTTGAGATATGTTTTCTTCTGTGTTTGAAAATGATATTTGTGTAGCTATAGATTATTTTTAAACATAAAAAAATGTTATTTTGAACAAATTGAAAATGAAATATGCTACATCAAATGCAATAGAGAGGATAATAATACTATCTTAGTTTTAAGAGATTGTGTATGTAATATGTGGCTAAAATGATATAATGTACTCTATATATTAAAGTAGCTTGACACATATATATAGATAGATAAATAGATAGATAAAATTTTAGATTTAATATTTATATGCTCAGTTTACATGAATTTAAATTATATATTAATAGTATAAAAATTTGTATAATATCAACCTAAGTCGACCGCTAGTAGTTAATTATTTATCATTTTAGAAATTATGCTTCTTGAATAGTTAACTACAATACAATAAATATTTGTGAAAAAATATTTGTTTATACTATCATACTATATGTGTTTTAAGACTTTTAAAACATCCTCCTCCCATTTTTCGTGATTTCCTACACTACTCCAATAATTTTTGTATTGCCTAAATTGGGTATATATGTTTTCATGTAGCATTCTCGGTCATTTTATTATGCGAAAATTTGCATGATCAGAGTTCAAGAGTATCTGACAGCACCTGACTGCATAGAAGAAGATCTAATGGCAATTCGAAAGATAAAGTTGGAAGGTCTTGTGAATGTCGTAAATAAATGTCTTCTCATGAAGCTTATGTTAGCTCGTGGTCCTTTCCTTTTAAAAGTGGTAGTTACACCTTCGGAGTCAAATCGAGCAATGGGAAATCTATTCCTTCGTTACTGAAGTCGCGAAATTCCCTCGAACATCACCAAACGTCAATATGGAACTTAAATACTAAGATTTCTATTCTAGAAACTACATCATCATCTTATTAATTCGTTTGTCAATTAATATTTAGTTTTGGATATTGACCTTATTTTTGGTGACATTTTATGAATAGTGACAAGCGAGTGTTATAAATGTTTGATTCATCTTTAATTTGAACGTTTGGAACATAGCATTTCATTGGCAGCCTCATTAAATATCTTACTTTATTAAATCAATAGATAGATAGATACATAGTCCTTTAATATTTAAAACTTTGGTGAAATTTTATTTTTTATTTTTAAGAAATTATAAAAATCATTTTAAAAGAGTAGTTTGGAAAACTTTTATTGAAAATGAGAGCAGGGTCAGGGTTCATGTAATCATTTAAAGAAGATTTTAAGACGCTTAAAAAAGAATCATTGAATATGTGGCTGACTGATGTATTAAATTGGCTAGCTTTGAAAGTAGAATTAAGTTATTTTTGAAAATTTTGTTTGTTAATGAATAGAATCTATTCGAGAATTATTCATTTAAAGTAAACTAATGTGAATGTTAAAGTACCCAATTAACTCTAACTTTTGATAATTTTATTCGAATTAAATAGTTAAATAAATTACTAAACATTAATTTAAGCTATTTCATAACTATGAAAGAACATAAATTTGTAAGTTCTTCTATTAGCTTAAATTAGTATTTGAACTCAATTTATTAGTAATCATGGAATACATATTCGGGTCTACTCTCGTTAGTAGATTTACTATTTCGAGGTTCACAATTCTGTTCATATTCCTTACATTAATTTTATACCAAAAAATTTAGGTTGTTTCTATTGTCTTGCTAAGAAAAGCCTTTAAAATTCTTATGATGTATCTGATTCTAAACAGAGAGGAAGATTATACAAATGATTTTCAAACATCTTTTCATATGTTTGAAGATCAAAAGAGATACACATGACAACATGCCACAACTCAAGATCGGTCCTAGGTGTGACACAATTGAAACTATTATAACTTGAATACTTATAGGATAACTTTATCACAATCAGCTTTTGCCTAAACCATACCACACCCCAACTTAGGATTTTGGCTCCAAGTTTGATTATTATAACAAGTCAAACACCCCAAAGAACATGGGTAAGTAAATACAACTAGACATTCATTTTGATTCTAGTTCTTAAAAAAAAAAAAAAAGGGTAAAGCTGTAATGATTCAAAGCAAAGCTCAACTCACACTCACATTGGCAATCAAAAGAAGGTAATCACGTAGTCTAATTAATTAATGGTGGACACTCAATGAAATGCCTAAGATCCTCTCATTCATTCACTGATGTCAATCAATTGGACCAACCAAACAAGTTCCAAGTACCATTAAATAATTTTCTAAGCAAAAGACCTCACCAAACATGTTTTTTCAACATAACTATCCAACATTATTTTAATCAGATGAGTTTTCTCAAGTGCAGTGATCATCACAAAGCTCCAAGTTGGTTTCAGTCTAATCACGACAAGATCCTATGAGTCCACACATGAATTATGCAACTAATATCTCATCAAATTAGCCTAAGAAAATGTTGTCAAAAGTATAATTTGGTACACTGATACAGATCAAAATCAACACTTAAAATGTACTCAAAGACGTCACTCCATTCCAACCATAGTAATAATATCAGCAATCAAACAATATAGAATAATATCAGCAATCAAACAATATAGAACAAAATAAACCTATATCTAAATAAAAATCAAAATGTAATATATACAACCCAAAAAATAATAAAAATAAACTATATAAAAACTCTATCAGTATGTACAACCCAAATAAAATGGGTTGAGTGCTAAACAACACCCCAAAAAAATAAAGAGCAGTATCAATGCACCATAGCTAGAACAAAAAGAGAGGGATAGAAAATACAACATCAAGGTAAAAAAGCCCTCCTGTGTAGGTAAGGATGGGGGAGCAGGTTCAGATATTGGAGAATCCAGAGCCGAGGCATCAGTGCCTTATGCGAAAATAGGAGAATCCTTCTCTATACGGTGGAAGGTAGCGTGCTCTTGATAAATGTCTAGTAAATGTCCTCAAAAGATCGCTCTAAAGCCATCTGCAATAATGAGTCTCCATTCCCAGAAGAACTTCAATAATGGAAACCCCATCTGACTTTGTGTCCCCTAAATCCTCCTTATCTGTCTCGGGCCTCAGGTTATCCTTACTATCTTTCTTAACTCTGATATTTCCTATAGTAGCGGTAGTATGAGGGGATGTGGAAGTTGATGGATGGCTACTCATTGGTGGTGGAACTAGGATGAGATATTGGGTGCCTCAGGTCACCAATATAGTGGTATTTTTGTAGATCGAAGCTCATCCATCTCATCTCGGAGTTTTACTATATCAGCTTTGATACTAGTCATATTCTCAAAAGGCATGGGAGCAAATCTCTTCTCTAAATCCTCGACCCTACATCTAAAAAGATCGAGCCTATGACCATAACCCTCACAGATCTCCCGATGAGATGTTAGCTGTAGATGAAAAGGAGCTTGTCACAACCTAAGCCTAGGTTCTAGATATGACATGGCACATGGGGAACCTGAAGGGACCCCAAGAAAGCCTCTTAACATATCATTACACATCCTTGGTCAGGGAAGCAATAAAATAACAATAAGAGAAAGTAAATAGGGATAATCGGGACTAAGGAACATATTTCATAGCATAAGACATCATAGGGTCAAGAGAGTCAAGGCACATAGCATCAATACATATCTTGTCCAACAATATCTTTAACATAGAGCTTAGTGGGGGATCAAGACAAGCAACTAGATCACCCTTATAGTCAAGAATACAATAAAAAGGAAAGAGTGTCTTTATACATAGAATAAGATCTAGACAATGTCCCAAAAATTGCGGACTCACCACTTGATTTGTAGGGAAATTGCACTAGCCATATGGAGTAGGAGGATGATCAAGTGGGGATCCGATTTCTAAAATGGTAACATCATGTAGGCATAGAGTATGCGTTAGTACATTTGAATATACTAAGTATGTAGGATGCAATGCAATAATAGATAAGCAACATAGGCAAAATGCAAATTCAAGCAATAGATAATCATATAACAATATGGCATGCATTAATGATACTTGAAGTAAATATACTTGTACATAGAATATATTACATGATATAAAAAGACCATCATCATAGATCAAGCAACTTAGTACTGGAATCAAAGGTAGACCACCCCTTAGAAGTGATCATTCATATTTCCCATGACATCAACACATTTTAATCACCACTTAACTCATATACGAATCCTTAGACCTTTAACAACTTAAGATACATTAACCGTACATTTCATCAAACATTTGGTGGGTGTGCAATTCTAGTGTAAAACCATAAATTAAAGAGTCAAATCATTCAAAAAATCTTGTAGTAAATCATCCCACGAATACATGATAACACCGTCATACAATATACATCAAAATCCTTCACCAAATCTCAAGATAAATCTAAGATTGATAGCTCAAAACATGGATAAACAGTCATACTTTTACAGAACCCCAACATACGTTCATATTTCTCACGACATTAACACATTTTTATCACCACTTAACTCATATGCCAATCCTTAGACCTTTAATAAGTCAAGATACATATCAAATATTTCATCAAACACTTGGTAGGTGAGCGATATTAGTGTAAAACCATGCAATTAAAGAGTTAAATCATGCAAAAAATCTTAAAGTAAATCATCCCACCAATACCTGGTAACACCATCATACAATATACATCAAAAACCTTCATTAAATCTCAAGATAGATCTAAGATTCATATCTCAAAACATGCATAAACAATCATACTTGTACAAAACCCCAACATGCATCATAGTCATGTTCATAATAGAAAACTCATATGTAAACTCAACTTGAAAACATGTATTTTAGGTATAAAGGAAGCTTAGGTACCATGTGTGAAAGGACCCAATGGTTGAAACCCACAAACCTTGACTTTGGAGAATTCTTGATGGAGATTAGAAATTGAGACTTGAAGCTTGGATGAATTCCTTAAGATCCGAAAGAGATTAGACACTTGAATTTTGAGAGAGATATTAGTCTAAGTGTTTGAGAGAGTATTGGGGAATGTCTTGGATGATATGAAGGTGAAAAATGGCTAAGTGTAGGTGTTTCATGCATGGGAGGACATAGGCCCAAGATACAAAAGTCTTGGACCAGACTGAAATAACTGGCACAAAAATACACTATGGTTCACCCTTGGTGCTTCGTGGTAGGGGCGGGAAGAGCTCTCTGGAAATTAATTTTTGGGAAATTGAAATTGTGACTCATTTGCTCTAAAATTATGGTAAGACCTATTTCTCACGTAATTTGACCCCCTCATCAAGAATATGAAGTCGAAATTTTGATATCACGCATGAATTATGAGATATATGGAGATTATGTCTCCGATCACTTCCAAGGTACATTTTCAGGCACTTTTTAGTGTCGTTTCTCCCCCTTGGCAATATTCGTCCCCGAATGTCAAAGAAACGTACATAAGAAAAGTGATCATGAAAAATTCGGCCCCAATAAGAATGCAACAATATACTTAAACACTATTTTTAAAAATCTCAACATAATTATAAAAATCACCATGAACTTTCTCAGTATAAACATGAAAGCATGCAAATGACCTAGGGGCTGAAAAATGAGACATGAAATCACATAAAAGACTTATAATTAGTACATTTGGCTTGAGTAGAATGGGACATATAGGGGTATTATTTTTGCATGTTTGCTTCAGCCTCCCATGTAGCACTTTTGACTTGTTGATTCCTCCAAAGTACCTTAACGAAAGCCACATCCTCGGTCCTTAACTTCTTAACTTGTCTATCCCAAATCTGAATCAAAACTTCTTACTAAGTCAAATTATCTTAAACAACACCCACAATATCAAGAGGCATAATAGCATTAAGTTCTCCCATGCAATTCCTCAACATGGATATATGAAAGACTAGATGAACCAAATCCATCTCACTAGGCAATTCCAACTCATAAGCTACCTTGCCAATCCTCCTCATTACCCTATAAGGACACACTTATCTTGGACTCAACTTTCCCCTCATATGCAAACGAACCACACCTTTCATAGGTGACACCTTTAAATAAACCCAATCGCCAACTTTGAATTAAAGATCCCTTATTGTCACATCGGCATAAAACTTTTGGAAACTTTGGGCCATCTTTAACCTTTCACTAATCATATTAACCTTCTCAAGAGCCTCCAAAACCATATCTGATCCCAACAAAGTGACCTCTCTAACCTCAAACCACCCAACCGATGACCTACAATGTCTACTATAGAAAGCTCTAAAAAGAGCCATATGAATGCTAGAATAATAGCTATTATTATATGCAAACTCAATCAATGGAAGATGATCATCCCAACTACCCTTTAACTCCAAAATACAAGCCTTAAGCATATCCTTAAGCGTTTGGATATTTCTTTAGGCTTGGACATTCGTTTGAGGGTGAAACGCCATACTAACCTTTACCTTGGTTCCAAAACCGCTTTTGAAGGACCTCTAAAAATATGAAGTGAATTGAGCACCACAATCCTATATGATAGACAAAGGTACCCCATGCAATCTCAGCAACTCATGAATGTACAATCTACCATAGTCTTTGGTCCCATAAGTAGTCTTAATCGGTAGGAAATGAGGTGACTTTGTCATCCTATCAACCAACACCCAAATGGAATCAAAACCTTTTCTAGTCTTAGGCAACCCAACCACAAAATCCATATTAATCTCATCCTACTTCCAAGTAGGAATATCTATGTCATAGGTTAAGCCACCTAACCTTTGATGTTTGGCTTTAAATTATTTGCAACTATGACAACTAGAAACAAATTTGGCAATATCCCTCTTCATACCTCCTCACAAAAATACATCCCTCAAATCTCTATACATACTAGTAAAACTGAATGAATAGAGTAAGAAGAACCATGAGCCTCATCAAGAATCTTTTTTCTCAAGCCATCAATGCAAGGCACACATAACCTACCTTTGTTTCTAAGGGCACTATCTCACCTTAGGAGAAAACCTCTACTATACCAACCTTTACCAATGCCTTTAATTCCAATAAATCGGGGTCAAAATCTTGCTTAGCTTTCACTTCCTCAAAAAATAAATATTTAGAGCTATCAACTACCACAACACCCCTATTATCCACCTCTTCAAACTTAACTCCCAAATCTAGCCAACTAATCGACCTCTCTAACTACAACTTTGCAACCATCATCAATATGTACTAGGATACCTATGGATACCTTACTCAATACATCGGCCACCTCATTATCCTTCCCGAGATAATAATGCATACTCATGTTATAGTCCTTTAGAAATTTTAACCATCTTATTTGTCTCAAGTTGATATCTTTTTGAGTGAAGACATATTGGAGACTCTTATGCTCGGTATATCAACATGTACCCCATACAAATAGTGATGCCAAACTTTCAACGCAAAGAACACGACTGCTAATTCAAGATCATAGGTAGGATAAATCTTTTCATGCACTTTGAGTTGTCAGAAGCATAGGCTATCACCTTACCATTTTACATCAATACACAATGCAAACCAACCCTTGAAGCATCACAATACACAACAAATTCTTCTAGTCCTTCCTACAGTGACAATATAGGAGAGGATAAAAGCTTATCTTTCAATGTTTAGAAACTCTTTTCACACTCCTCGATCCACACAAATTTAGCTTTCTTTTGAGTTAACTTGGTCATAGGAGAAGTATAAAAGAGAACCCATTCACAAACCTCTGATAGTAACCCGCTAAGCCTTTCAAGCTCCCAATATCCGATGAGGTCAATGGTCTAGGCAAATTTCTAATCATATCCATCTTTTTAGGATCTACCTTAATACCATCCCCAAACACCACATGACCTAGGAAGGCAACTTGTTTCAACAAAAATTCACACTTCTCATATTTAGCATATAACTTTTGTTATCTCAATCTTTGCAACACTACTTTCAAATGAGCCATATACTCCTCCTCACTATGAGAATATATCAATATATCATCAATGAAGACCACAACAAACAAATCAAGGTAGGGTTTAAGACCCTATTCATAAGATGTATGGAGATAGCGGGTGCATTGGTCAACCCAAAAGATATTATCGCAAATTCATAATGCTCATACCTAGTCCAGAAGGTCATCTTGGGAATGTCACACTCCCTTACCTTCATTTGATGACACCCTAACCCAAAAATCAATTTTAGAGAAGTGACTAGTCCCTTAAAGTTGGTCAAACAAATCATCAATTCTTGGTAGAGGATACTTCTTCTTGATCGTAACCCTATTAAATTGACGATAGTCAATACACATTCTAAGAAATTCATCCTTCTTCTTCACAAAAACACTAGTCTACCCCAAGGAGATTGGCTAGGCCTAATAAAACTCTTCTCCATAAAGTCCCTCAATTTCTCCTTCAACTCCTTTAACTCCGTCGATGCCATACGGTAAGGGAGAATAAAAATGGATTGAGTATCGGGAAGGAGATCTATACCAAAGTCTATTTCCTTTTTGGGAGGAAAACCGGGAAGGTAATTTGGAAAGACATCAAGAAAGTCACTTACCACCAAAACCGATTCTATGTGAAGGACTTTGGACTCCACATCTGTAACCCTCACAAGATGATAAAGACACCCCTTAGAGATCAACTTTTGGGCTTTAATGTAAGAGATGAACCTACCATTGACCACCACATCATAACTCTCCCACTCAAGGATGGATTCATTCGGGAATTGGAATTTGACCTTATAGGTGTCTACAATTAATAGAGGCGTAGTATGCATGCAACTAATAAATCCCAAGAATGACATCAAAATCAACCATATCTAGCTCAACAGCATCACAAGGCAATAGTTTATGCAAGATGCAAGTTGGACAATTTCTATAGACTTTTCTAGCAAAAATAGATGCACCAATATTAGTAGACACCTCATAAGACTCATACAATAATTCGGTCTCAACATGAAACTCTTTGGCAATAAAAGGAGTAACAAAAGAAAGGGTGGCACCCGGGTCTATCAATGCATATACATAAAAATCAAAGACTTTTAACATATTAGTGACAATATAGGGCACCTCATCAACCCCTTGTCTCCCATGTAAAACATAAAATCAATTGTGCCTTGGGGCACCACTTTGTTGACCTCCTCTACCTAAAGAAACCGCATTAGTACCCTGACCTTAATGATGAATATCCTTACCCTTGTTGCAATTTCATGGACAATCAATCACTTTGTGGCCTACTTTTCTGCAACCATAACAAGCATCAGTAGCCCTCATGCATGGGCCACCATGACCCTTACAACATTTTTGACACACAAGTCTAGGTATCAACACCACCCTCTTGGGGCCTTGGGTAGTTATTGGCAAATCTCCCACTAGGATCATAAGAAGACCCTTGGCCTTGGGAAAACCATCCACCTTGGTGATTTTTTAAGATTTTTAAACTTACTATCAAAACAGGGCCTCTTGGCCTCATAACCCCTTCTTTTCCTCAATTTCTCCCTCTCCAGTTGTTCGGTATAAGTCATAAAATGGGACAAATCCATTTCATTAATCAACATAGAGGTACAAAATTCTTCACTTATCAAATCAGAAACACCCATCATAAACTTATTCATTCTAGACCTTGAGTTAGCAACCAAGTGTGGAGCATATTTTAATAGTTGGTTGAACTTGAGGGTATACTCCCTCACTCTCAGAGATCCCTTCTTCAAGTTCATGAACTCCACCAATTTGGCTTTCCTCAAGAGGGAAGAACCTAAAACGACCCCAAAAAGTGCTCGAAAATGTGCCTCAAAAGTGCCCAAAATTTTAATTTTCAAATATCTCAAAATCCATGCATGATATCAAAAATTCAACTTTATATTCTTATTCAAAGGGTCAAAATTAGAGAGAGAAGGGTCTAACCCCAATTTTAGAGCAAACGATTAGCAATTTCGATTTTCAAAGTGAAGATTGTCAAAGGGATTTTCGCGCCCCTAGTGCCACGTGCAAAAGACTCGCATATGAAGGAATTCACTTTTTGCATCCTATCTGCGAAGTGGAAATGCATACTTTTCTATCCAGTTATTTTTTTGGCGGTCCAAGACTTTGAAGTCTTGGTCCTAAGTATCCCCAAATATAAAAATATCCATACTTAATTATTTTCACCCTCCTATCATTCTAAATATTTCTCAATACTCACCAAAAAACTTAGCCAATTTTTCACTTCTAAATTCAAGTCTCAAACCCTCATCCGTAACTAAGGATTTCCTTCAAGATTCAAGCCTCTAATTTTAATATTCATCAGGAGTTTCTCCAAAGCTAAGGTATGTGGGTTTCAACCATTGGGTCCTTCTACCCATGGTTCCCTAACCTTATTTTAACTTAATTTGCATAATTTAAAGTTGATTCTACACATGGGTTTACTAGTATGAACTTGTCTATGAACTATGTTAAAGCTATATGAATTTGTGACTATTTTGCTATTTTTTGAGCTATAAATCTTGGATTTATTGTAAGACTTGAGAAGGAGTTTTGCTGTATATTGCTTGAGGGTATTGATTGATGATTTTACAATGGATTTTTTTGCATGATTCCACTCTTAAATTTCATTGTTTTACTCTAGCACTACACACCCGCCAAGTGTTTGATAAAATATCCGATTAAGATTTCTTGAGAATTGAAGGCTTAATGTATTTCTTACATTATGAATAATGTAATGATTATGAAAGAAAAGTATGTATATGATGTTATGATGATGATAGAAGTAAAGTATGGATATGGTATTTCTCAATATAGTGTTGAATTGACCATAGCCAATTGAGGGGTATACCTCAATCACCATGGGATGTAGGGTGTGACCATCCTTTAACATATTAAAGGGTTTGTACCTTGGGTCCATGAGATGTAGGTTGTGACCATCCTCCAATACATAAAGGGGTTTGTCCCTTGGTAACCTATTTAGGGGTTTGTACCTTAATCACCTAGGTGGTAGGGTGCAACAATCCATCACTGTATGGTCCATTTTCTCACTTGTATTATAATATATGAAGTATGCCTTTACTACAAGCATAACACATGCATGGTATCTTGTTATATGTTAGTTAATTGCTTAAAATATGCATATGATTTTGTCACATATCTCTTATTTCATTACATCCTACATATATAGTACATTAAAATAAACTAATGCTTACTCTTGCCTATATGATATCACTATGTACGAACTAGTGCACAAATTGATCATCTTCCTCCTCTACATGGCTAGTTTGGTACTACTGAAGCTAGTTAGTGAGTCTTCCACTTCGAGTACCTTAGTCTGAGTTTCTGTTATTATATATTGAGGCACTCTTCTTTATGTTTACTTTTGCTAGTCGAGCTACTGAAGCAGGTACAAATTAACTTACCTTTGATTGATGTTTTGCGGAGAATCCCAAAGTATACCAAATATATCAAGGACACAGTAAAGCTTTCTAGATCATTTAACTTCACTGGCAAGTGTGATCTATTGAGAATTTTGAAGTTACAAGCCTCTGTAAGTGCCATAGTATCGTATTCAGCCCACTTGGTTTTGTTATTAATAATGTGATCCCAGTTGCTATCTTGGCCCCCACTCTATCTATGTAGTAGAGGTGTTGTTGGACATGCTATGTATTTATAATATGATCTTTGACTTTTTTGTCTCTTGATTATAACGTTATGCAAGATTTTCCCTTAGTCCCATTGCCCTATTTCTACTTTCTTATGTCATTTAAATGATTTTGAGACCAATAATGTGTTATGATAAGATAAGAGGCTTGTTTGGGATTTCTTTGGGCTCCTCATTCGCCGTGTCACATCTAATCCCTAGGCTTCGGTCTTAACAGAATAGATTGCTGAAAGCCACCCTAAACTCCTCCCATAGTATAATATTATTGTTCCCTTTATCCTACTTCGATTGAGTATACCATATTTGAGCCATCCCCTTAACTTGGTAAGCCGATGACTCCATCTTTTCTTCTGACCTCATACCCATAGTGGACAACACCTTGTATACTTCATCAATAAATTCTTGAAGGTCCATATCCAACTTAGACCTATTGAACTCCGGTGGGTTCATTCTCATAAAGTCTATCATGCGTGATGCTAGAGTAGGAGCATGAGGGGTTGGGGCCCCTTGGTTGGCTTGACGGTTAGCCACTACTTAGGCTAGCAAAGCAAGAGCATGCCGAAGCTCACTATGAGTCGGTTGTTCCTCGGATTTGTGGGCTCTTGTCCCTCTTGTGTTAGTCATGATCTAGCATAGCAATGAATAATCATTAGGGGGGAAACCTTACCTTAACTTTTATAGCATGACATAGAGTAAGAAGAAGGCAACATTTCCTAAAAAGTCTCATAGCCTCTTACTCATAGTTGTGGTGTACAACACAACCATGAAAGACTCTAATCAACACTGTGTGTTGGATGCCTAGGATCATTAACAACCTAGTGCTCTGATACCAAGTTTGTCATAACCTAAGCCTAGGACCTAGAAGTGACACAGCGTATGGGGTACCTGAAGAGACCCCAAACAATCCTCTTCACATATCATTACACATCCTTGGTCATGGAAGTAGTAAAATAACAATAAGAGATAGTAAATAGGGACAATCTGGACTAAGGGACATTTTTCATAGCATAAGACATTATAGGGTCATAAGTGTCTAAACCACCCCACACATGCCTAGGAATATTCCCATAATCACAATTCCCTTATATCTCAAATCGGGGATATTTAAACATCCCTCAATGTAGCTCAGAAAGACTTTATTATGCATTTTATTTTCAGTATCTCAAAATTAGTGCAGAATTTCACAAATCTGACCTATATTCTTGTTCAGAGGGAAAATTTGTGTGGGGAAATGAGTACCTATAAGGTATACTTTATCCATACTAAGAAAAATATTTTTTGGTTAAACTTCACAAAAACAGTAGTTGTCCACGAGGGGTCCGCAGCAAGGACCTAATGCGGACTAGTTTAAAAATTTTTGAAAGTTTTTCTTTTTACTCCAAGGGAATTGGGTAGTAACTCTATACCTATATACATGAAAATCTCTCATTGTGAAGCCATTTGAATCCTAAAAACCAACCAAAAATGTCTTAATTCCACACAAATCTTCATCAAATTCTCTATCCATTCTCAAGGTTTTCAAAAAGTCTTGTTGGAATTCAAGGAAACCAAGTCAAGCCCCAAGACCTCCTCAAGATTCAACTATCCCAATCTCTTTTCAGATCTAAGGATTTTATTCAAATTTTGAGTCTCCATTTGAAATATTCTTCAAGAATCTCTACAAAGTCAAGGTATATGGACTTCTTTCATGGGTTACTTTCACCCATGATGCCCAAGATTCCTTATACCTAAAATTACATGATTTAAAGTTAATTTACTAATGGATCTTACTTACTATGAAATTCACTGCACACTATGTTGGGGTTTATGAAATGGTGATTGTTTTAGCATGTTTTGAGCTATGAATCTAAGATCTAATGTGAGATTTGATGAAGGTTTTTGATGTATATTGCTTGAGGGTGTTACCTAGTATCTATTTAAAGGTTTACCTGAATTTTTTTATCATGATTTCACTCTTTAATTGCATGATTTTACACTAGCACATCCGCCAAGTGTTTGATAAAATGTCTTTTTAAGGATTCTTTAAGTTTTGATGATTTATTGGTTGATATATGATTCAAGTGTTTCAATGATGATTATGAGCTTTCTACAGATGTGTTTAAATCATAAAAATGTTGATAATATTGTCATAGTTGGATCAAGCCCCCTTCTTAAGATTATACCTCTTGTGAGCCTTTCATGTTGAAGCTAATGAAAGGGTAATGCTGATGATGACCCATTCTTATGATTAAAGTTTGGCTCACCATTTGAGGTTAATGATGTTAAGATATACTCGTGTCATGTCTCTATGTTTATTAAAAGTTATTAAAGTATTATTATCTTATATATTCCATGGGATTAGACTTAGCACCAAGTGTACTAGAGGTGAGTCCGCAAATCCTAGAACTACGTGCCACCGTAGGTGAAGGGATTAGAGGAGAGTCCCTAAATTTTTAATAGGTGAGTACCCTAAATATGAGGGCTTGAGGCAAGTATCCGAGTTCAAGAACTAGAGACAAGTACCCAGTTCACATAAGGCTTAGTAGATCCACTTAGGCATTAGGAGGTTCACCTTGGCAAGTAACTTCCCTCTTTCTTCTTGTGTAGGGTTGACATCGGGATTCTAAGTTGTAGCTCTCTTGGTCTTATGTTATGTCGCTTGATTTTTTTCCCATACTTATATTATATTTTATGTAAGATTAATGATTTACTAGGCATGATTTACTTAAGCATTGATCATACATGTCGTATTATTATTATTATTCTATCTGTTGTTTATAATTATGCATTTTGATTATGATGCCTATGTCGTGTTGCATTGCATCTCACATACTTAATATGTTCAAACATACTAATGTATACTCTATGCTTACGTGATGTTACCATATAGGAACTGGAGCTTTATTTGATCATCTTCCTCCCCTACTTGGCTAGACGATTTGTTGAAGTTAGTTTTTAGTAAGTCATTATGCCTGGGAACAATATCTATCTTCTATCATACTTATACTTAGATTACATCTGGTATATAGATTACATCTGCTATATTTTTGAGTACTTATTGTCATTACTATGAGGGTGAGCTCGGTTGCTCGTCTTGGCCCCCACTCTTATCATTATAGTAGAGGTGCAGTTAGATATGTGTTGTATGTATGCTATAGGTCTTGACTCTCTTGTTTCTTGATGTTTATGATATGAAAGTTTATCCATAGTCCTAATTCTCCTTATTTATGTTTATCTATTATTGTCATTCTAATTGCTTTCACAACTAAGAATGTGTAATGATATGCTGTGCGACTTGTTTGGGTTCCCTTCGGGTTTCCCATTAATCAATCATGTCTAGGCCCTAGGTTTAAGTCATGATAATGATGGTACCAGAGCACTAGGTTGTTAGATCTTCAGAGTCCAACACATCGCGTCGATTAGAGTCTTATTCATGGTTGTGGTACACCACAACTATGAGTAGGAGGCTTTGAGATATTTTAGGAAATGTTTTCCTTCTTCATATTCTAAGTCATGCTATAGAGTTCGAGTAAGTTGTCCCTCCAACAATTACTATTTGCTCTTTTAGTTGATCATGCCGCTTCAAATAGGAAAGCAAAGGAAGGTAAGTTGAAGGTTCTAATTTTTTATGGATCCGAGTTTCACTATTCCTTTCATTATTACTTTTGGTTGCTAGTGGACCTCTTGTGTGTCCTATGTTATTATATAAACCTTTGGTGTTTGTCCTTTTTGTTAAGTGTATTGTTGCTAGAATGTTGATAGGTGTTGATCCAGGTTCGTATTGCATTAAGTCCTGCCTTTTGGCTTGTTGGAGTAGACTGCTTCCTTCCATGTTTTGTTGGATTTGATGTCATAATTGGGATAGATTGCTTCCTTCCATGTTTTGTTTTTACGGATTATAGAACCCGTAGAGTTAGAATTTGACTCCCTATGACCCCGTCTTTGAGTGGGAGGTTGCCAAGTGGTAGTAAAAGAGGTAGGTTCATTTCTTGTCTTAAGGTACAATTGATCCCTAAGGGTTGCATTCATCATATTAAGAGAGATAGGGGTGTTGAACCTAAGGTATTTTCTATTGAGATGTTTCCAGTAATCAATGAGTTCTTGAGAGTCCTTTTCGATATATTAAATTTGGGGTAGTGTCTTTTGGTTTGACTAGTGTACCTGCTACACTTGTAACTCTCATGAATAAGATCTTTAGTTTGTACTCTATTAGGTTTATGGTGGGTTTGGTATGATGGTTTATTTTCCTAAGTGAGGAAGTGCATGTGAGTTATTTGAGGGTAGTACTACAAAGTTTAAGGAAGAAAGATTTATGCTAAATAGGAGTAATGGGAGTTTGGATTGTAAGAGGTTGCCTTACTAGGTCGTGTGGTGTTGGGTGATGGTATTAACGTGGACCCTAGTAAGATAAAGGTGATTAGATATTAACCTAGAGCTTGACTTCATCGGATATTAGGGGTTTCTTGGACTCAGCAGACTATTACTAGTGTTTGTGAATAGGTTCCCTTCTATTGCTTCTCCTATGACTTAGTTGACCCTAAATAAGGCCAGTGTTGTGACCGTTATTTGGAGTAGGGTAATTTGATAGGTATGGGAGTTGCTATTTCTTGAGTTATTTCTTTGTGCTACATGACCCATGTGTGTGTCTCAGAGGGTTACATAAGTGTATTATGTCTAGGAGGGGTCTATAGGGGTTGCCCCATTTACATGAGGTGTTGTTTTGTGGTCTTGTTGAGCTTGGCATAATGGGTTTGAGGTCTTGGGATAGACCGGTTACATGCATATCATGCTTTCAATTAGTGTAGAAACCATAAGCTTGTAATATGATGGTTAAGTATGGTCGATCTATTTAGTCAACTACAATTGGTTAGTCACTTCTCTATGCTTAATCTTTGGTTCAGGTTTTCTTCCCAAGTGAGTATGAGGGTAGGTGATATTCCTAAGTATCTTTCCAGACTAGGGGTGATCATTTGATTATTGTTAGAGTATTTTGGTTGTCTTATGCACGAGCTATATTTATGGGTTTCATGATAGGGTCTTAAACACCTACCTTGACATGTTGGTGGTGGTCCCTAGTGGTGGTACATTTATTTAACTGGAGATTGTTAATCATTTGGGGGTAGTATTGTAAGTCATTTGGGGGTAGTATTGTAAGTCTTGGATGATAAGTGGTTGTTCACTAAATACGATAGGCGTGAATAGAAGATAACAAGAAGGTGGTTAGAACTTCTCAAGGATTATGATATGAGTGTGCATTAATTTTCCCAGCAAAGCTTATGTTGTGGTTGGTTCTCTAAGTGGCCTAGCATATGTTGATAGTGGTGGCAAATTGGTGACTAGAGAGGTTCATCAATTGACTAGGTTGGGTGGTTTCTTTGGTTGGAGAGGTCAAGATTAAGCAAGGCCTTGATTTTGTCTTATTAGGGTTGGATGGTTTGGGTGGAGAGATGGCATAGTGGAGGTTGTATCCCAAAGGGGATATGGTGTTTTATGGAAACAAGTGGACTATATGTGATTAAGGTTGACAATGCATTTAGGGTTGTGAATCCTTATAGTGTGTATAGGAGGATTGTTAAGGTTGCTTAAAGATTGGAATTACCTAGGGATATGGTTATGTTTTGTTTGTTTTTTCATGCTTTTAGGTTGAATGGATCTGGTGGTGCATCTAATGCTATAGAACTCATACGATTCTAGGTGTTGTGGAGGATAAGTTGACTTGGGAAGGCCCTTCAAAGAATCATCAAGTCAAAAGTGTCTTTCGGGAAGGCAGAGCGGACATGGAAAAGCAATAAATGTACCTCTTTCATTCTATTCAAGCATATGAAATCATGTCAAATCCCTTTTTCTGATTTCAAGTCTTATGATTTAGCCTCTATGTCATTTGCATGCACTCACATTTTTGTTAACAAGTTCATAATGATTTTTGATACTTACGTTGAGATTTTTAAAAATGGTGTTTAAGTGCATTATTGCATTCTTGTTGCGGCGGATTTCTTCATGATTATTCTTCTCATGTATGTTTCTTCGACATTAGGGGATGAATGTTCCTAAGGGGGAGATATTAAAATGCCTCACACTTGCCTAGGAATTCCCCATAATAGTAATTCCCTTATATCTTAAATCGGGGATATTAAAACACCCCTCCATGTAGCTCAGAAAGACTCTATGAAGCATTTTGTTTGCAATGTCATAAAATCCGTGTAGAATTTCTCAAATTTGGCCTCATATTCTTGCTCCAAGGGCAAAATTGCATGGGAGAACTAGTACCTATAAGGTATACTTTGTCCGTGTCAAGAAAAATAACTTTTGGTGAAACTTCACAAAAATAGTAGCTGTCCACGATGGCTCCATGACATGGACCTAACGAGGACTAGTTAAAAAATTTTGGAAAATTTTTTTTTACTCCAGGGCAATTGGGTAATAATTCTACACCTATATACACAAATATCTCTCATTTCCAAGCGATTTTGAGCCCTAAAAACCAACAAAAATTCTCTCAATTCCACTATAATCTTCATTATATTCTCCATACATAAGACTTGTTTTCAATAAGTCATGTTGGAATTCAAGGAAACCAAGGCAAGCCCCAAGACCTAATCAAGATTCAACTGTCCCAATCTCTTTTCAGATCTAAGGATTTCATTCAAATTCTGAGTCTCCAATTGAAACATTCTTCAAGAAACTCTCCAAAGTCAAGGAATATGGGCTTCTTTCATAGGTTACTTTCACCCATGATGCCCAAGCTTCCTTATACCTAAAATTATATGATTTGAAGTTGATTTACAAATGGATCTTACTTACTATGAAATTCACTGCACACTATGTTGGGGTTTATGAATTGGTGATTGTTTTAGCATGTTTTGAGCTATGAATCTAAGATCTAATGTGAGATTTGATGAAGGTTTTTGATGTATATTGCTTGAGCGTATTACCTATTATCTATTGAAGATTTTACATTGAATTTTCTTGCATAATTTCACTCTTGAATTGCATGGTTTTACACTAGAATTACACACTCACCAAGTGTTCGATAAAATGTCTTTTTGTGGATTCTTTAAGTTTTAGTGACCTATTGGTTGAGATATGATTCAAGTGTCTCAATGATGATTATGAGATTTATAAATATGGATTTAAGTCATGAAAATATTGATGATTTTGTACGGCTGGATTAAGCCCCCTTCTTAATATTTCACCTCTTGTGAGCCTTTGATGTTGAAGTTAATGAAAGGGTAATGTTGGTGACGACCCATTCTTATGATTAAAGTTAGGCTCACTATTGAAGGTCAATAATGTTAAGAGCTATTCATTCCATGTCTCTATATTTGTTGAAAGTTATTAAAGTATGATTATCTCATATATTCTATGGGATTAGACTTAGCACTGAGTGGACTATAGGCGAGTCTGCAAGTCCTAGAACTACATGCCACCGTAGATGAAGGGATTAGAGGCGAGTCCCCAGATCTCTAAGAGGCGACTACCCTAAATATGAGGGCTTGAGTCAAGTACCCATGTCTATGCTTTAAGCAAGTACCCAAGTCTGTACTTGAGGCGAGTACCTGAGTACAAGAATTAGAGGCGAGTACCGGGTTCATAGAAGTCGTAGTGTATACCCTTAGGCATTAGGAGGTTCACCTTAGCAAGTAAGTTCCCCATTTCTTCCGGTGTAGGGTTGACATCGGGATTCCAAGTTGTAGATTGCTTGGTCTTATGTTATTTCTATTGAAGTTTCTTCCCATACTTATATTATGTTCTATGTAAGATTAATGATTTACTTAAGCATTGATCATATATATGATATTGTTATTATGCTATCTATTGCTTATAATTATGCATTTTGAT
>JAOTQJ010148452.1:0-33150 GCA_025642045.1 Solanum sejunctum
GGGGGAGGGGGGAGGGAAAGGGGAGGGGGAGTCATGGTAGAGATGAGATTAAAAAATTATTTTAATTTGAGATTAGAGGAGAGTTTTTAAAAAATATTTTCTCTAATTTTTGAAAGGAAATCATTTTTATTAAACTAGAGAAAAATGAATTGATTTCCTCCGTGCCAAACACACCCTTATTTTTATTACATTGTTTTTCTTGTCATCATTTTTTAAAAATAAAAAAGCTGCGTCTTTGTTTCACCACTTGTCAATCCCTTTTGTTTTTTTCGTCTTGTTTATCACTCTAGCTCTTTCTTTAAAATGTTTATAAAATAGTAAATTTAGAAAATGGTTGTCTGTTTTTGTTTTGACAGGTAATGGAAAGGTTTTTGTCAGCCATTGAGCACTCATCCACTCCAATGCAAATGTCATTTTTCATTAACATTGACGCTCACGACATCTTGAGACAAGCCACTCAATCAACACAACGATACCAACAAGGTACTTACCATTTTCATACATTATATTCAACTATAAAATAATTTTTTTGTTTTTAGACTAACTCACAACTTATCCGATTTATTTTTGAAATTCTTTTAGGAAATCACGAAATTATATAAAAAGGTATTTGAAAAACCTTTTATTAAATTAGATTTGGGTAAGAGTTTAAGTTATTTTATAAAGAAGAGATTAGACACTTTTAAAAATCAATAAAAAGTGTGGTCTTAAATATATTGGCTAACTTCAAAAATTTCATAAGTTATTTTATAGAAAAACTTCTTTTAAATGAGTAGAATCTATTTGTCATATAGTCATTCATTTAAATGTCCAAATTTTAAAATAAATCTAATTTTTAATTTTATTTGAGTTGAGACTGAAAACTAAATGATTAGTCATATTCCTAAATGTGAATTTAGAATAATCTTTTACTAATAACTATGGAAGGATAAAAGAGATCCTTAAGTTATTCTCAAAATACTTAAATCTTAAAGCATCTTAACAATTATGAAGACATAAAATTTTCCAAATTACTCTATGGAGTTTAAATCTAATAAGGGCAAAGGCACCATTGAGTGATCACATTAGGAGATTCAAGTCTGCTATATTAGTCTACAAGGAGCTAATATCATCATAATCAACATTGGAGGATTCTAGGACAAACTGTTCCAAAAATAGCAATTTCTATGGCAATTACTAGTCTAAGCTTAGAGTAAGGGGAAGAATAAACCACAAATAACAATAATACAGAGGCTTAAATCTCAATCACAAGATGATAAACATCACAGGACAGTAAAAAATGGTTGAATTCCCCAAAATTACACTAAAATAAGGCTAAGGAATGATCTCTACTGACTAAACAAGATACAAACGAGAAATCTCGATCTCCCAAACCTAGGTAACGACATGTAAATACCAACACACGCTCAACTTAAGACCAGTAAATCATTGCCTACCTCAATGTTAATCATGAGAGCTCTAAAATAGACTAAACTAGAGCTTTATTCGTCTTGACTGCCTTTGATTGTTCCAATGGTGTCAAATAAATAAGCCTACGTCAATAAGATAGTTTTGACATCCAATTCACAACATTTAAAGATGGGTCCAAAAATAAGTCAAAATGGCTTTGTGGGACTCCCATCGGAAATCTCAAAGTTGACTCCATCAACTGGTCTCGTTCGATTCAAATTCGAGCCATAAATCACTCCAAAACAAGCCAACAAGACTAAAGCACAAGAAATCTATTTAAGCTAAAATTACCATTTAAACGACAACTTACAAGTTTAGGAGTGTGAAGGACAACCACATCAATGCCCCACACTATTCTCAGCTCAATACAAAGCTCCTACAATAAAACACCAAGTATCGGGCTTACAAAAAAGTAAGGAAAGGAAAACTAGTGATTTAATCACTAATACAATTATAGTAGTGGAAAAAGCTCTATCCATGCACAAGTCCACGGGCAACTTCCTCAAAAACGAGCCTTGGCTTCGCATGCGTGAGGTTGCAGGTCCGACCTGCTATCTAGGTGCGACTATCCCACCATAAGAGCGGCTTTGCGGGTAAAACCCCAAGCTTCATACATCAACTTTTTAGGATGAAAATCTCAAGTCCCTACCGGACCTTCAAAATTAGTTCGGGCGGGTCCCATCTACGCGAATCAAATATGCTTATCAGTCAAAAATGATATTTTACACTCAAAGGACTGGTGAAGCTTTCAGTGAACATCTCAAAAAAGTGATCCCCACAACCAAGTTTTGTTTAAGCCATAAGTCGCAAAGTTGCTCGAAAGCTTTGAGACCTCAATCAAAAGTTCTTCTAAATTAAACTTGATGTTTCGTAGTTAATGAAATTATAAAAATTGTATTTTGAGGTTATTTACCTAAAATTTTGACCGAAGCCAACCATTCACACTTCAAAAGTTTTAAAATACAAAAACTCGCATAAAAATAAAATGAATCGACTGGTTCCTTAGGATTGATCTATTCTTTTCTATTCTGTAGTTTGTAGTTTCTTTGAATCAAGCCAAGTATTACAACTCTTTTTATCCGTCCAGTATATTGTTCCCCTGGTTCCATAATTTATTACTTTTTCTTAGATTTTAAATTGTTAGATTAGTTAGTGATTAGATATTAGTATTAGATAGTATTAGACGAAATTTTATGAAATTTTTTTTATTTCTTTATAGGAGAGGATAAATCTCTATCGACTAATCAGTCCCAACAAGTTATAAATGACTTACAGTTGCTACAAGAAAATTCTAAACACAAAATATTGCAATATAGAAAAAGTAGTCTGAAAGGTCATTACATCTCAGACTCGATACAAGAGAAATCAAGATGCTTCATCTTGGATAAAAATAATTCAAATAACAATTGAAGAAAATCTTTAATTGATCAAGATTTTTTAACTTAACTTAATAAAATAATTGCTTGAAAAATACTAGTTAGATAATAACTTATCTGATTTTCGTAAAATGGAATACATCCTTAATGCAGGCTCTTATTTTGAAATAAAATGATTTTTATATTAATAGATGAGAAAATATTTTTAACTTTTGTAATATTTATTATATTTTGTTTGCAATTAATGAAACTTAAATAATTAACCAAAATTGTGGTGGGCGAAAATTGGATATCAATACGATCCAAATGCCTATTTGATAATCTCAATCGTAAGAATTTTGTGGCTAAATTATTCTCTTATCTCTCCTAATAATCAATTGTTGAGAAGCTTTAGAAAATTGTACAAATGATTGAGTTAGGATATATTTAGAAAGAAAATGGTTCTCTGACATATTTATTAAATGGATGGAATGCTAATATGGTGTACATGTTGAGTTATTTGTAATATTTATTAAAGCAATAAACATAATAATAAATTTTTTACTTTTTGTTAATTATTTATTAATTATATCTTAAATTTTTACCTTGTATACTTTAGAAAATTCATAACCTCTATTGGTGCAGGAAACCCTTGTCCTAATAGATTTGGAAAAGGAATATATTATCCTTTTGAGATTAGGAAAACTTTTCTCTTATATGTTTGAGATTAATTGAGATCTATATATAGGAGATGTCATTGGAGATTCTAGAGTATGACATATAATTCACAATCCAGTCTTAAGGGCTTGAAGGATTGTAAACGTCTTTTTTTTCTTTCATAGTGGAAAACTCTCTATGTCTTTGCTAGGAGGAGTATGTGTAGCGAAATCCCGTTAAATCCTTGAGTTATTTTTCTTCTCTACTTTCTTTATTTGTGATTGTGTGATAACTAACCTGTGATATTTCTGCAATAATTGATATCAGAGTCAAGCTAAAATTTTTGCACTATAACCAGTATCAATTGTCTGGAACAATCGGTATCAGAGCTTGGTTGAGATCTATAGATGTAATCAAGGGTTAAGATGTCTTCATCATCTTCAACAAACTATAAATAGAGAAATTTCATGAGAAGGAGGGAGTCTAACTTTACTTTATGAAAAATTAGAATGACATCGTCATTGGTGTATAAGGATTACGGAAGACAATTGAGGAGAGTTTTTCAAAAGAGTTGAATTAATTAGAAAAAATAAACTTACAAAAAGAATTTGTTCAATCTTTATGTGTATAGTATTCTATATCGAGTGTAATTGGTAGCATTATGTATGCTATGGTTTACATTCATCCTAACATTTCACATGTTGTTAGTATTGTCAGTAGATACATAGCATGTCCTATTATAGAACACTGATGGACAGTGAAGTGGATCTTGAGATATTTTAAGGGTGGATAAGGAAAGATCTCTGATATGTTATGTTTGTACTCTTTCTAGTAGTGTCATCAATCGGAAGACAACTTTGAAATATGGTGTTGTTCCGCTCATCATAGAGGCTGAGTATATGAAAAATACTGAAGCTGTGAAAGAGGTTATATGCCTTCAAGGATGAAAGAGGACAAAACATATAGTAGTCAGATATTATTTTATCCAAGATATTGAATCTAAAGAAGTTGTAGATCATGTGAAGAAAATATCTATACATGATAATCTAGGAGATATGATAACCATGATAATCCTGACCAATAAGTTTAGGTATTGTCTAGACTTGATTGGTGTGCACGATATCTGATAAGAACTTTGAAGGGTTAAGGGTAAGGCAGGGACATTATTTCAATTGATGAAGAAAATTCAAGTCAAGGGAAAGATTTTCCAATTATTTATTGATTATGTCTTGTATTTTTTTGTTGTATATTTTATGAAACTCATAATCCCGATTGGTGTAGGAAACTCTTGTACTAATAGATTTGGGAAAGAAATATATTGTCCTTCTAGAATTAGAAAAACTTTTCTCTTATAGGTTTGGGATTAATCGAGATCTATATATATGGGATGTAGTTGGAGATTCTAGAGTACGACATAAAATTGACAATGTAGTCCTCAGAGTTTGAAGGATTGTAAACTTTTTCTTTTTCTTTCATAGTGAAAAATACTCTCTGTCTTTGTTGGGAGGAGTAGGTATAGTCGAATCTCGTTAAATCTGTGTTATTTTTCTTCTCTATTTTCTTTATTTGTGATCTAATCCGTGATATTTGCCCAACACTTCTTTTGTCCCATTTTTGCAATATACTATCTTTTTAGGTTATTCAAATCAATGAGATATTTCTTGTGAAAATTATTTAATTTTAAAATTTTTATTTTTCTATGATAATGTGAATAATTAGTAGAATCCATTCGATATTGGAGTTTATTTTCATAAAAAGAAATAAAAAATAAGAAGACATGTGAAAGTAACTATCACGACCTGGACCTAGGGTCTAAGACTGATATGGTGAATGGGAACCTAAGTGTCACGATCCAAGCCTAGGGCCTAGATGTGACACGGCAAATGGGAAACTCGAAGGGATCTCAAACAAGCCTCTCAATATATCATTATACATCATTGATAGCGAAAGCAATTAAATCACACAATTAGATTATAAATAAGGACGAAGGGGATAAAGGGAAACTTTCATAGCATGAACATCAAAACGAGAGAGTCAAGGCTCAATATATAACATGTCCAACAACACCTTTAAAACTTAGATTGGAGCGGGGGCCAAGACAAGTAACTGGGCTCACCCTCAAAGCCCATACATATATAAAAGAAATATAGTCTTAGTACATAGCATGAGATCATAGACATTGTTCCCAGAATGGAGAACTTACCAACTAGCTTGAGAGAAATCGTACTTGCCACATGCAGGAAGATGCTCAAGTGGGGTTCCTGTTCCTACATGGTGACATCATGTAGGCATAGAATATGCGTTAGTATGTTTGAATATACTAAGTATATAGGATGCAATGCACCAAGAGATAGGCAACATAGTCAAAATGCATAATGATAAGCAATAGATAGCATAATAGCAATATGACATGTATGATCAATCTTTAAGTAAATCATGCTTACATAGAACATAATACATGTATAAGAAGAGACCATCATTAATAGAATTCATAGTCTATTCAGTTACCAACTCCTAGTTAGTTGGTGGATTGTCGCACCCTACTACCCATGGTTATTAAGGTACAAATCCCTTGATTGGTTGGTGGATCATCTCACCCTACCATCCATGGTGATTGAGGTACCAACCTCTCAACTCGATTATTAAGGTACAAACCCCTCGACGTAATTATCAATGTATAAACCCCTTGACATGGTTACTCAGGCTCACAACCTCTCGAGTGGGGCATGGTCAATTCCCAACACGATGTAGGAGGATATCATATACATACTTTCCTTTCATCATCATAAAGTCAATCAACTCATAAGAAATGCATTGAACCTTTAATTCCTCAAGAAATCATAACCGGATATTTTATCAAATACTTGGCGAGTGTGTAGTGCAAGTGTAAAACCATGCAATTTAGGGATGAAATCATGCAAGAAAATTCAATACAAAACCATCCATCAATACTTGGTAACACACTCAAGCAATATACATCAAATTTTTTTATCAAATCCCATAAGGGATCTTAGATTTGTAGCTCAAAACATGCTAAAACAATTATAGTTTCATGAAACCCAACATAGTTCATAGTCTAATTCATAATAAGTATATACATAAGTAAATCAACTTGAAATCATACATTTTAGGTAAAAAGAAGTTTGGGCACTATGGGTGAAAGGACCTAATGGTTGAAACTCACATACCTTAGCTTTGGAGAATTCCTTGATGAAGATTTGAATGGAGACTTGAAGCTTACATGAATTTCTTAAGATCCAAAAGAGATCTGGAGACTTGAATTTTGAGAGAAATATTAGGCTAAGGGTTTGGGAGAGTATTGGGGAATGTCTTGTATGATATGAAGGTGAAAGATGGCAAAGTATAGATATTGTCACGTATTAGAAGACTTAGGCGTAAGACCCAAAAGTCTTGGAGCGATCAACAAAACTGCACAAAAAATTTACTGAGGCGCCCTTGGCGCGTCGCGCCAGAGGCACGGAATTCTCACTGGAATTCAATTTTTGAAAAATTGAAATTGTGATTCATTTGCTCTAAAATCGGGGTTAGACACACTTTCCACTCAATTTTCCCCTCTGATCAAGAATATGAAGTCTAATTTTTGATATCACACACGAATTTTGAGATATATGGAAATTATGATTCGGAGCACTACCAAGACACATTTTTGGGCACTTTTTGGGGTAGTTTCAATATCTCCTCCTTAGGAACATTCGTCCCTAAATGTCAAAGAAAGGGATATGAGAGATATAAACATGACAATTTCAGCCTACATAAGGTTGTAATAATGCACTTAAACATAATTTCAAAAATCTCAACATAAGTGTAAAATCATCATGAACTTGTCAACTTAAACATGAGTGTATGCAATCACATGAGGGCTGAACTTAAGATTAGAAATAACATAGGAGACTTAGATTAATACCTTAGTCTTGAGTGGAGTAAAAAAGATAAGGATATCATTTTTGCATGTTTGCTTCGGCCTCCCATGTAGTACTTTTGGCTTGTTAATTCCTCCAAAGGATCCTAACGGAAGCCACTTTCTTGTTCCTTAACCTCTTCACTTGTTTGTCTAAAATCTAAACTAGAAGATCTTCATAAGTTAAATTGTCTTTAACTATACCCACAACATCCAATGGAACAATAGCATTCGGATCACCTACACACTTCCTCAACATAGACACATGAAACACTAGATGAACCAAATCCATTTCACTAGGCAACTCCGACTCATAAACCACCTTATCAATCCTTATATTACCCTATAAGGACCCACATATATTGGGCTCAACTTGCCTTTATTACTAAAATGAACCACACCCTTCATGGGTGACACCTTCAAATTGACCCAATCACCAACTTTAAATTCAAGCTCCCTTCTCCTTGCATCTGCATAGGACTTTTGGTGTCTTTGGGCTGTCTTCAACCTTTCTCTAATCATCCTAAGCTTCTCAAGGGCCTCCATAACCAGATCTGGGCCCAACAAAGTCACCTCTCCAACCTCAAATCACCCAACTGGTGATCTACAATGTCTACCATAGAGAGCCTCAAAAGGAGCCTTATCCAATGCTTGAATGATAGCAATTGTTATAAGCAAACTAAATTAATGGAGGATGATCATCCCAACTACCCTTAAACTCCAATACACAAGCCTTAAGCATATCCACAAGTATTTGGATAGTTCTTTTGGCTTGGCCATCCATTTGAGGGTGAAAGGTCATATTAAGTTTAACTTTTGTACTAAGAATCCTTTGAAAGGACATCCAAAAATGTGAAGTGAATTTAGCACTACAATCTATTATGATGGACAAGGGAACCCCATGCAACCTCACCAAGTCATGAATATATAATCGAGCATAATTTTCAGCCCTATATATGGTTTTAACCGGTATAAAGTGAACCAATCTCGTCATCCTATCAACCACAATCTAAATTGAATTAAAACCCTTTCTAGTCTTGGGCAACCCAACCACAAAATTCATATTAATCTCCCCCACTTCCAAGTAGGACTCTCTATGTCTTGGGTTAAGCCACCTGGCCTTTGATGTTTGGCTTTGACTTATTGGCAACTATGACAACCAAAAATAAATTTGGCGATGTCCCTCTTCATACCTCCCCACCAATACACCTCTCTCAAATCTCTATACATCTTAGTAGAATCAAGGTGAATAGAATAAGAAGAATTATGAGCCTTATCAAGAATTTTCTCCCTCAAATCATCAACACAAAGCACACACAACCTACCTTGGTACCTAAGGGCACCATCTCCCCTTTTGGAGAAAACCTCCACCTTACCATCTTTTACCAATGCCTTCAATTCTAACAACGCGAGGTCAAGATCTTGCTTAGCTTTCACCTCCTCAACCAATGACGATTTAGAGCCATCAACTACCATAACACCCCCATTATCCACCTCTTCCAACCTAATTCCCAATCTTGCCAATTGATAGACCTCCCTAGCCACCTCTCTACCATATTACCTACATGTAATAGGGTACTTATGGACACCCTACTCAAAGCATCGACCACCATATTAGCCTTACCGAGATGATAATGCACACTTATATCATAGTCCTTAAGAAGTTCTAGCCACCTTTTTTGTCTCAAGTTGAGTTCTTTTTGAGTGAAGACATATTGGAGACTCTTATGATTAGTGAACACATCATATGCACCCCATACAAATAGCGACACCAAATTTTTAAAGCAAAGACCATGACTCTAATTCAAGATCGTGAGTAGGATAATTCTTTTCTTGCACTTTGAGTTGTCTAGAAACATAGGCTGTCACCTTATCATTTTGCATCAACACACAACCCAAACCAACTCTAGAAGCATCATAATACACAATAAATTCTTCTAGCCCTTTCGATAGTAACAGTATAGGAGCGGACACAAGCTTATCCTTCAATGTTTTGAAACTCTTCTTGCACTCATCGGTCCACATAAATTTGTCCTTCTTTTGAGTTAACTTGGTCATAGGAGAAGCAATAGAAGATAACCCATTCACAAACTTCCGGTAGTAACCCGCTAAAACCAAGAAACTCTTAATGTCCGATGGGGTCAATGGTCTAGGCTAATTTCTAATTACATCCGCTGATGTCTCCTTTTGCTGAGCTTATGCCGGCCATATCCGACATCACAAAATGCTTTGATTCCCATTACAAAATCAAAGTCTGTCTCCCGTCTTTTTAGGATGCACCTTAATACCATCCCCCGACACCAGATGACCTAGAAAGGTAACCTCTTTCAACTAAAATTCGCACTTTTCATACTTAGCATACAACTTCTCTTCCTTTAATATTTGTAGTACCACTCTTAAATGACACATATGCTCTTCATTACTATGTGAATAGATTAAAATATCATCAATAAAGACCACAACAAACGAATTAAGGTAGGGTTTGAAGACTCTATTCATAAGATCCATGAAGATAGCTGGTGTATTGGTCAACCCAAAAGACATAATCACAAATTCATAATGCCCATACCTAGTCCGAAAAACTATCTTGGGAATATCACACTCCCTCACTTTCACTTGATGATACTCGGACTGAAGATCAATCTTAGAGAAGTGACTAGCCCATTGCAATTGTCAAACATTTCATCAATCCTTGGAAGTGAATACTTATTCCTTATGGTGACCCTATTGAGTTGCCGGTAGTCTATACACATTCTAAGGGATCCATCCTTCTTTTTGATAAATAATGCCAATGCGCCCCAATATGATTGGTTAGGTCTAATGAAACCATTCTCTAACAAATCCCGCAATAGCACCTTCAGCTCCTTTAACTCCGCCGGGACTATACGGTAAGGGTGAATAGAAATGGGTTGGGTATCGGGAAGGAGGTCTATACCAAAATCTAATTTCTTTTCAGGAGGAACACTGGGAAAGTCACTTGGGAATATATCTAGGAACTCATTTACCACCGGAACTGACTCTATAGGAAGGACCTTAGACTCCATATTCCTTACCCTCACAAGATAATAGATACACCCCCTAGAGATTAACTTACGGGCTTTAATGCAAGAGATGACTCTTCCACTCAAGAACAGGTTCGTTTAGGAATTGGAATTTGACCCTATGGGTTTTACAATCAATAGAGGCATAGTATGCATGCAACCAATTCATACCAAGTATGACATCAAAATCCACCATTTCCAATTCAACAAGATCATAAGGCGATATCTTATGCAAAATGCAAATGGGACAATTTCTATAAACCTTTTCAGTAACAAAAGATGCACTAATAGGAGTAGATACCTCATAAGACTCACACAATAATTCGGTTCAACATGGAACTTTTTGGCAATAAAAGGGGTAATAAAAGAAAGAGTGGTACCCAGATCAATCAATGCATACACATCAAAATCAAGGACTTTTGACATACCAATGATGACATCAAGAACCTCCTCAACCCCTTACCTCCCTTGGAGTGCATAGAATCGATTGTACCATGGGGAACCACCGTGTTGACCACCTCTCCCCAAAGGAACCATATTTGCACCTTGAGGACGAACCTCTTTACCATTGTTGTGATTAAAAGGACAATCAATCTTTTTGTTACCCACTTCCCCACATCCATAACATTCATTAGTGTCTTTCAAACATGGATCCCATAAACCCTACCATATTTTGAACATCCATTATTAGGAATCACACAAACAACACCTTAGGACCTTGGGAAGTCATTGGAAAATCCCCTATTAGAAGCATGAGAAGACCCTTGGCCTTGATGGAACCGGACACCCTATCGACTTTGGAACTTTCCCTCAAAATGGGACCTCTAGGCCTCATTCCTCTTCCTCTTCCTCAACTATTCCTCCTCCATTTGTTCGGTATAGATTATCAAATAGAATAAATCCATGTCACTATCAGAATAGCGAACCGGCATTCCTCACTCACCAAATCGGATACACCCATCACAAACTTGTTCAGTCTAGACCTTGGGTCGACAACCAAGTGGGGAGTATATATATAGAGTTGATTGAACTTTAGGGCATACTCCCTCACACTTATAGACCCTTGTTTAAAATTCATAAGCTCCACCATTTTGGCCTCCTTAAGCTCAAGCGGGAAGAACCGATTAAGAAAAGCTGTCTTAAACGCCTCCCAAAACACCACAGTATTGATTCACTTCTCGTCCTTCCATTGAATAAACCATATTTGTGCTACCCATTTGATTTGGCAGGCTGCCAACTTCTCTTTCTCTTCCAACCTAACACCCATGATAGCCAATATCTTGTAGACCTCATCAACGAACACTTGAGGGTCCTCATCTAACTTAGACCCATAAAATTTTGGTGGTTCATCCTTATGAATTCTCTCACCCTGAATCCCAGGGTAGGAGCATGAGGGGCTTGGGCCCCTTGAATGACTTGACATGAGATCATAGACATTGTTCCCAGAATGGAGGACTCACCAACTAGCTTGAGAGAAATCATACTAGCCACGTGGAGGAAGATTCTCAAGTGGGGTTCCGGTTCCTACATTATGACATCATGTAGGCATAAAGTATGCATTAGTACATTTAAATGTAGTAAGTATGTAGGATACAATGCAACAAGAGATAGGCAACATAGTCAAAATGTATAATGATAAGCAATAGATAGCATAATAGTAATATGACATGTATGATCAATGCTTAAGTAAATCATGTTTACATAGAACATAATACATGTACGAGAAGAGACCATCATTATTAGAATTCATAGTCTATTGAGGTACCAACCCGTCAATTGGTTGGTGGATCGTTTCATCCTACCACACATGGTGATTAAGATACTAACCCCTCAGTCCAGTTATCAAGGTACAAACCCCTTAATTGGTTAGTGGATCATCACACCCTACCACCCATGGTGATTGAGGTACCAACCTCTCAACCCGGTTATCAAGATACAAATAACTCGACATAGTTATCAAGGTACAAACCCCTCAACATGATTACCCGGGCTCACAACTCCCCGAGTGGGGCATGGTCAATTCCCAACACGATGTAGGAGGATACCATATACATATTTTCCTTTCATCATCATAAAATCAATCAACTCATAAGACATGCATTGGACTTTTAATTCCTCAAAAATCATAACCTAACATTTTATCAAATAGTTGAGGGGGGTGTAGCGCTAGTGTAAAACCATGCAATTTAGGCATGAAATCATACGAGAAAATTTAATGTAAAACCATCCATCAATACTTGGTAACACCCTCAAGCAATATACATCAAAACCCTTCATCAAATCACACAAGGGATCTTAGATTCGTATCTCAAAACATGCTAAAACAGTTATAATTTCATGAAACCCCAACATAGTTCATAGTCTAATTCATAAGCAAGACCCATAAGTAAATCAACTTGAAATTATGAATTTTAGATAAAAAGAAATCTTGGGTACCATGGGTGAAAGGATCTAATGGTTGAAATCCACATATCTTAGCTTTGGAGAATTCCTTGATGAAGATTTGAATGGAGACTTGAAGCTTAGATGAATTCCTTAAGATCTGAAAGAGATTTGTACTCTTGAATTTTGAGAGAAATATTAGTCTAAAGGTTTAAGAGAGTATTGAGGAATCTCTTGTATAATATGAAGGTGAAATATAGCGAAGTATAGGTATTTCACGCATGGAAAGACTTAGGCCAAAGAACCAAAAGTCTTGGGCTGAGCAAGAAAACTGCACAAAAAAATGTGCTGAGGCACGTCCTTGTCGCGTCAAATCTCACTAGAATTCAGTTTTTGGGAAATTAAAATTGTAATTCGTTTGCTCTAAAATCAGAGTTAGAGCCATCTTTTACTTAATTTTGTCCCCTGATCAAGAATATGAAGTTGAAGTTTTTATATCATGTATGGATTTTGTGATAGATGGAAATTACTATTCTGAGCACTTCCGAGGCATATTTTTGAACACTTTTGGGGGTTGTTTCATCGAGAGTCCCTAAATAAGCCTCAAAGTATTCATATTCTCATCATCGTTTTAGAGGCGTATTAAAGATAGTAAACATATAATTTTTAAGAGATGGTAAAGTAGGACTCACACTATGGGGGTGTCATAGGGATAGAGATTAACATGGATACATATAGCAAAAAACACATAAGAACTAAGGGGCTAGTAAGTATGACTCACTCTATGGGGCCAAAAAGAGACTTAGGATCTTTCACATTTCCACATCACAATATGAATACATATCATAATACTCATAAACCAATCGTAATAACCATATCTAAGCTAGCCATAATCATAATCTTCGAAGATCAACACATAATTTATATCTGTACAAGAATCTACAAGATGTCCAACAATACCTCTAGTCATAGAATAGGACAGGGGCCAAGACATATCTCGGCATCACCCTCCAAGTAAATATAACATAACTGAAAGCAAAATGAGGTAGATGGATGGTGGCTTGCCATTGGAAGATGGGACTCACCACAACAACTGCCTCAAATCTAAACTAGCCATCAAATAGTGGATGAATGTAGTCTCCGGTCCTATATGGTTAGATCATGTAGGCAAAAAGTATGCATTATTAATATATTTAGATGTACTAAGTATGTGGGCATGCAATGCATATAACTTATCAAACCTGCATTCAATGTTAGATGACAAGGGCACATAATATAGAAAGAAATATATATCCAAAGAAAAGTAATATAACAATATGCCATGAAATTCATGATGCATGCAATTCTTAATGCTCATATAAAGAGGGGATGCTACTTGTCATAGGTAGACTTACTCCTCCTTATGGGAACACCACCCATTTGGGAGAAGCAACCTAACCTCACGGGAACACCACCCATTTTGAAAAAGATTTTTATATCATTTAATCAACTTACGAGAACAACACCTATTTCAAAAAGGACTTTCATACTCATTAACTCACCATACGGGAACAACACCCATTTTGGTGAGTACCTTACCTTATGGGAACAACACCCATTTTTGTTAGTACCTTACTTTATGAGAACAACACCTATTTCGGAAAGAATTTTCATAATATTCACTCACCTTACGGGAACAACACCCATTTCATAGAGTACCTTACTTATGGGAATAACACCAATTTCAAAAGGATTTTCATAACATTCATTCACCTTACGGGAATAACACCCATTTCGACGAGTACCTTACCTTACGAGAACAACACCTTTTTTGAAAAGAATTTTTCATAATATTCATAATCATCCACAAAAGACATAAACATTCGATGATAGGTCATCATCTCACGGGAATACATATACATATACATGCTTTCAAAGAGGCATAAGTCATTTCAAATCATTTTACTGCATACTTAGGCTTAAAGGCGAAATCATAATTCAATTTATACTTTCATGCATAGGAGTAGTTCATTTATAACCATGCTTTCATCAAAATCATATACATAAATATAATTGCACTTAACCCCCTACATAATCTTCATAAAATCCAATATTCATGAATGAATATGCCATGAATAATGAGAGAATAGCATGAAAAATAAAGATTCAATCTTAAATCAACAATTCAATATAAAATTCAAGTAAATCAATTAGTAAAATGCACATTCAAATCACAATTTAGATTACCCATGCTTAAATTAAACTTTAAAGGGACAATGCATATTCAAATCTTCATAATATTCATATAATTCAATATATTAGGGCTCAAATCAATTTAAAATCAACAATAAAGCAAACCCATACTTCAATTGAATTTAATTAACAATAATCTTCAAAATCCACATTTAAAGTAAGCTTAAATTCCATAAATCAAGTGTAAAAGAATTTGAGTTTTCTTGGTTGAGAGAACCAAGAATCAATCCCACACACCTTGTTTAGGAAGATGAATTTGCGAAGAATTTAGCCTAAAGTTGAAACCCGAATTGAATCCTTGAATCTTGAAGATGAGACATGAAGTGAATTTCGCAAGTCTAATTCTAGAAACTAAGTGTTAGTCTTGAATGAGGGGTTAGAATTAGTATAGAAGAGGTTTAAGAATGTAAGCGGGAGGGGGGGGGGAGGTTTAAGGTCTTAAAAAGCCTTGGGGATGGGCCAAAATATCAAAAATACCTCAATAAAATGAGCATTTAAATTTTATCTAAAACTTACCATGAGTGGCTTCACGAGTCATGAAGCTCTTCATGGTTCGTGAAAGCACATTGTCCCAACCCAGATAGGTTCTACAAAAAAGGGCATAACTTCTAATTTTAAACTCAGAATTGGGTGAAACTAGATGTGTTGGAAAACTAATTCAAATATCTTCAATTTGGTAGGTTAGACTCCAGCTAGTCCTTTTCGTGCTAAGAGATATGATCATTTTTATTTGATTCTTCTGTCGGTTTTTGTAAAAAGCTTAGCCAATGGAATTCCTTTGAACTTGGCTTGATGTAGCAGACCCATAATGACTATAAACCAATTAAATAAGCTAGGATTAAGGGCTTGGAAGTGAATTTATCTTGAGCTTGAAGGTTCCATAGGAATCCTCCGATTAGAGCTCGAAAAGAGGATTTGAAAAGCGTTTGAATGAGTGAATGAGAAGCTAAGTGTTAGAATAAGAACGAATAGTAATGAAAGAGTATAACTGAATTAGGGGTCCGATAGGGGTATGACCATATGGGGTTACATGGCCCATGAAGGCTTCCATGAGGTGTTACCTTGGTCCAAAACTTTTCGGAATCAAATTTCAAAACACCATTAAGGTCATACAAAGTCTGGGTCCTTACAGTAACATCACAACTCTTTTAAGATAAACTTTTTATTACTTCACATACATTTAACTTACACATTAAAATTTTTTAACAAGTATTATAATTCTAGCTTAGTGAAATATCTTTACCTAAATACAATGAAATGAGTAAATCAATTAATTTCTCTTCCTTTGTTTTCTTTTGGTTTGGTGCGAGACAAAATGATATTTTGCATCATTTGATTACTTATCTCTGTATATATTAGAAGATAATTAATTTGATCATCTTTTAAAATTTTTTGACAATGCGACTGTTCTCAGGTGAACCATTATCTGTTTTGGATGGAGTTCCAATTGCAATAAAAGATGAAATTGATTGTATGCCCTATCCCACCACAGGTAAACACTTTGATGCCAAATAGTACTTAAATGAATCAAGTTAAATTTTCAATCATAAATCAACTAATTCACAATATACATTTGTTGAGCATCTGGTTATTTCTTTGCATATGATTTTGCAAATTGCAAAAGTCTAGTTTGTCGTGCATATTCTGTTTATGAATACAACTAATTCACACTTACATTTTCCTAACAAACTATATTATATCAACTGATCCTTTAAAGTTTTCTCTCTGTCTAAAATGTTTGAATGTTTGTAAAAAGAAAGTTGGTACCTCATGTTTAATGGAACATGTAGATCCCAGGTAAAATATCTGAATCCTATTCTCATTATCTTTGAAGCTATATCAGAATTCCTAATTAATATTCTTTAGAGCCTAGTAAATGAGGTGCTTGAGTACACCAAGATGATTTTTTTGGTAATTTAAGATCCTTTTCGACTACTTATATTGTCCCTCTATTAGCTCTAAAATACAAGATGATTTCAATGCAGAAATATGGAGAGATACAGGCTATGGAAAGATGTGATAATTGTTTAATAGAATGAATAGTCTACAAAGCAAAAAATTTTACCTCACAAGATAGTGTATCTCTACACTTTGAGTTTTTGTTCCTTCTCCAACAACTCATCTTATATCATACATATCCAATGTCTTAACAAGACTGCTCATACCTAGGTTCACATAAAGATTCTTCATGCAAAATGACACAAAGTCGTACTCTTCATGAAATACAGGGTCATGTGCAAGTATTGCAATCATCAAGCCACCATTTCCTCACCATCCAAAAGAGATGCTCCCTTCATACATTATGATAATATGTGCTCAAATTGGGGGCATAAGCATATTAAATTCACCCTCTCAATTTTTTTTTTGAAACATACTACTAATATCATAATATTTTTATTAGTATATTATTTAATTAATCAAAAGCATCAAACAGTAGGTCTAAAAGAACTTTTCAGATTATAATGTCGGCTAAGGGATGGAGTAGAAATTATTTGGCCAAAATAGTGACTATTCTTTCCTGATGCACTTTAAGACAATCACTTGGTCACAATCTAAGCCAGGGCCTAGCCGTAGCACGGTGAATGAGATCCCCGAAGGAATCTCAAATAAACCTCTTAGCATTCAATCAAGCACTCGAGATAGATCAAAGTAAAATATATTAGCAGAAGCATACATTTGTCATAATCTCATAACATAAGGAAGGTCATAACATAAGAGTGTACAAGTATGAAACTAAAACAATACATAGGTACAACAGATGACTTTAACTTATGAGATAAGATGAGGGCTCATATAGACCCTGGCTCACCCAGAACATAAAGAAAGATTTGTCTCTAGTACATAAACAAGCATGGAAGGTATGATAGAAAGTCATGTCCTTGAAGCACGATGACTTACCCAATTTGGATCATCAAAGTATCTGGATCTAGCAGCAGTGATGGATAATAAGATCACTTGGGCCTACATTTTGATGTAATACAAACATAGAGCATGTATTAGTACTTTTGAATGTACTAAGTATACGGGCATGCAATGTAATGAAGTCATATTAAAACCTGCATTAAGATTTTAGATGAACAAGGGTATGTGTATGTAGAAGAGAGGTACGTAGAAGAGATAGTCATATCAAGATGCCATGAAATACCATGATGCATGACTGCCATAATACATAAACATATGCATGACCGTAATAGACATAAAGTGAAACATAACCCCACATAGTGGTTCCAAGAGTAACCACTTATATTAACCCACATAATGGATCCAAGAGTAACCATTTAAATTACCCCACATAGTGGGTCCAAGAGTAACCATTTACATTATCCCACATAGTAGGTCCAAGAACTTTCGGTACTGGGTCATTATCCACGGAATATATAGTATATACATGCATAGGATCATACTTGTTATAAGATTATGGTAAATCATTTCATAGTCATCAACTTGGGCTAAAAAATCAAATCGTAATTCAAACATGCTTACATGTATAGGAATAAGTTATTCATAACTTGTGTATGATAGTTTATGCACACCCTTAGATGCTTAAAATCAGATCATAGTCATCATGGTGATCATAATCATATCACAATCATACTTGCCTTGTAACCATGTTCATAACCATAATTAGTAACCAAATCACATCAAAACCTCATGAAAAACCTTATTCATGCTCATGACATTACAAATGAGAGTATAGCATGGGTACATGAAATTCATGCTTAAAAGATGATAATAAGGTAGAAACATGCATAATACATGAAGAAATAGACAATTGAATCATAATTGAGATTACCTGTGCATAAAATCATAGTTTAAAGGAACATGCAAGTTCATAATTTATGGAAACCATGTAAATCATTTGAATAAGGCTTAGTTCATGGTTAAATCATCATTTAGTAATGACCCATATCATAACTCCATTAATTTGAAGTCAAAGTATGAAAATCATACTTGATCATACTTTAAAGTTCATGAAAAAGATGTAAGAGATTTTAGGCTCCAAGGTTGAATTGAAACCGAGGATGAATTCATATATACCTAGCTTAGATAGAGGAGTTTGAGATGAATTCAACTTGAACTTGAAACCTCTAATAAAATCCTAGCTTGAACCCTTGAAAAAGAGACTTAAGAGTATTTTTAGACTTACAATTTGAGAGACTTAGTGTTATGGAGTGTTATGAATACTTTAGGAACTGATCTAGGAAATTAAAAGGGTCACTAAACTTCCAAAATACACTTAGGGATAGGAGAAACTACCAAAAGAATGAAACAAGGTCAAAGGGCACCTTTTTACGGTTGGGTTCACAAATCGTGAACCTTTTTATGAGCCATGAAGGTTGCTTCATGGTGAGAACCTAGTGATGAAATGAGGCTGGCCAAGGTGAGGGTGGCCCTCCATGAGACACATCACATTTCGTGGTGCTCACCATGAGCCATGGTGTGCTTCGTGGTGGGCACACTTTACTTGACAGCAACCCAAAAAGCCATGGCAGCCTAGAAATGGCCAAGGGTCCTTTCAAAGACCATTGATGACTTATGAAGGTTCCCTTGAAAGTGTACCCTAGCCAAACACACTTGAAATATTATTTTTATGTCTCATTAAGGCCTTAGAAATTTTGAGTCCTAACATCATCTCCCCTTTGGGATCATTCATCCTCGAATGAGATAGAACATGACTTGAATAGTTTGAATTGAATATGATATAGTGCAACATGATTGTATATTGCAAACTTAATATTTTAAATTATTGATGTCTCAACCTAAGTCTAGGGCCTAGATGTAAAAAGACGGATGGGAAGTTTGAATGGTCCCCAAACAAGTCTCTTAAGCATGTATGGCATATCCTAGGTTTCATGTAAGCATAATCAAACAGTAAGCAAGTAACAAATATTTCTAAGTGAATGCAAGACTTTGGACTCACTCTATGGGGATGTTATAGGAAAGATGATTAGCATGGGTTACCTAGCATGTAAATTCTAAGGGGCAAGTAACTATGACTCATGCTATAGGGGTAGATAGGGACTTAGGACTTTCATCTCTACATAAATATACATCTAGCGTATATACGGAATGAGGTCTAAGGGAAACTTTCCATAATTACAAAAGCATAAAGGGTCAAGCTCATAACATACATAGCCATATCCATATCCAACAACACCTCTAGTCATGAATGGAATGGGGGACAAGACATCTCCCAAGCTTACCCTTAGCAAAATAGTATCCAAAAATAGATAGGTCTAACTAAATCATGAAAGTAAGTGGATGTTGTCCCCAAAATGGAGGACTCACAAATAACAATCTTCACTCGAATTGTCTAGCCACGTGGAGGTGGAGGATGAGTAGGAGCTCCACTCCCTACATGGTTAGATCATGTAGGTAAAAAGTATGCGTTAGTACTTGGAATGCACAAAGTATGGGGGATGTAATGCATCAAGGAACATTAACCATAATAAAGCAATATGCATAGTTATAATCAATGAACATAGGCTTAATATGACATGACTGATAAGTGAAGGCCAAAACATGCATGAAAAATCACTAAGCGATATGATATATCATACATAGGTGGCAGAGGACCGTAACTGACGTGTAAGACCAAGCGAGCTACTACTTGGAATTTTGATATTCAATCCACATCGAAAAAGGAGTATTCTACTTTGTCAAGGTAAACCAAACACTAACCTTACGACATGGCTTTTGCAAAAAGTAACCATGTACCCTTTACCTTATGGCCCGATCTTTTCGATAGGTGGCATCAATTATACTCACCTTATGGCATTATCTTTTAGTAGGTTCAATATCTTATAGTGAATCAATATCATTTCTATGATGACACATAGTTTAGGGACAATTGGAGACTAAAAGGTCCTCTAGGTTCTACATCACAATCTAATGGAATACTTGTAATCATAGTCATATTATTCATAGTCTAAAAATATCGTAATTTCATTCTTGGAGTAGCTTATTAAAACATAGCTTATAACATCAAGATAGGGCTTTACATAATTCTTGTTATTCATTCATACTCATGAGCTCATAGCATACTTGTTAGCCCTCTTATTAGTCTCAACATGTGTGACATACATATCTTTCTACATGGCATTCATTACATAAGAAACTTGGCATGCATTTTAATCAAATTATAGTGGGTACATGTACATAAGTTTAAAAACATACAATTCAAGAGTAAGTGACATGAGAGGTGTAAAATAAGATCACCTAAGCATTGTTCAAAATAACCCACCAAAAGCATAAAATACTTGGCTAGGATATCATCAAATACTTATTCAAATCACATATCTTTCCATGACATCTCATAACATAGTAGTGTACAAAGGAAAAATAACAGAAATTTTATCATAATATCATCATATAAGGAGTTCATAAAATACTATAAGTTTCTATGAGTTGAAAATAAATAAGGAAGAGGAATCGTTGAGATTTGTGGAGGAAAGGTTTTCACAAATCAATGGTTGAGATTTGTAAAGGAAAGGTTTTCACAATCAAAACTCACATACCTTGGTGTGATTTAATAGAAGAAAATCTTACATTGAAGTGAGGAAATCGAAGCCCTAACTTGTACTCTTCTTTTGAAGGCCTAGAAGAACTTGGGAGTGTTTTGGAAGTAGTTTTGGACTTAGATTGTTTGAGAATGAATAGGGATGAGGTTGTCTAGGGTTGTATAAGGCTGGAAAGGGATTCGTTAGGGCTTAAACAATGTGGTATAGGCATATAATATTAGGAAAGTTAAAATTTTCCCCTTGTAAAAATTTGTTGGATAGGACCATGAGATTGGGTTAATGGGTCATGGTCCAGTCCGCGGGTCATGAAAGGGGGGGCGAGTCTTATCCTGGTATCTTTTTGGACCTTCAGAAACTTTCCCTGAGACTCAGACCACGACACTAGCTACGATCCATCAAATGTTTTACAAGCTATGCTGGTAACTCGTACTCCTAACTTCAGAAGAGCATTATTCCACCAAGTCCGCTAACTATTCCACGAGCACAAGTTACAGCCCGTGGAACATGTTAAGGCTTTTAGTTACCTTCATACATTGATGGTGCTCCAAACTTGAGCTACTGGATATGCACACTTAGGACCTACGAACCAAAGCAGGACCATACAACATTGTACGGCCCATAAGCCCTTCTATAAGGAAGAGGATTAGCATGGATCACCTAGCAAGTAAAGTCTAAGGGGTTGGTAAGTATGACTTATGCTATAGGGGTAGATAAGCACATAGGACTTTCATCTTAATATCAACATACAACAAGCATATAGAGTGAACGAGGTCTAAGGGAAACCTTCAATAATTACAAAAGCATAAAGGGTCAAGGTCATAACATATATAGCCATATCGATATCCAACAACACCTCTAGTCATGAATGGAATGCGGTCTAAGACATCTCCCTGGCTCACCCTCAAAAGATAGTATCTAGAAATAAATAGGTCTAACTAAAGCATGAAAGTAAGTAGATGTTGTCCCCAAACTAGAGGACTCAGCAATAGCAATATTCACTCAAACCATCTAGCCACATGGAAGAAGAGGATGAGTAGGAGCTCGGGTCCCTACATGGTTGGATTATACAGGCAAAGAGTATGTGCTAGTAATTGGAATGTACTAAGTATGTGGAATGGAATGCATCAAGGAACATAAACCATAATTAAGCAATATACATAATCATAATCAACAAACATAGGCTCAATATGACATGAATGATAAGTGCTTAGTCAAAACATGCACGAAAAATCACTAAGCCACATAACGTATCATATATAGGTAGGAGAGGACCGTAATCTAAATGTGAGACCAAGCGAGCTACTACTTAAAATTTCTATATTCACTCCACATCAAACAAGGAGTGGTCTATGAAAAGATGGCTACTTGTAATCTACAAACAAACCTAGTTTAGTAATAGTACTAGACAATCATTAGTAATAGAATAGTAATACAGACACACAACTATAGTGGAAAAACTCCTTGCTCAAGGGAAAAACAACTACTACCTACACTAGTAGGATTTCAACAACTCTTATTACTTCAAACTCGAGCAATGTCAACTTATAAACTCATACCTCACAAGTCCACAAACAACTTCTCACCAACTCACTCAGATTGAGAGCCAAACCCTCTCTCAACAACTACTCTCACAAAGAAAACAATCTCTTACAATATTTGTGCCTAAACAAAGATTCTAAGAAGATTTCAAAACAATGAACAATCAAGAAAAACCTAACTACGGATCTTGCTTGAGTGCTCTCCTTTTGTGCATGTGCTCCTGTGTGAATGCTCTCACTTTATAGAATTGCAAAAGCTATGACTTCTAGGGTTAAGGATTGTTTATATACTAGACCCCAGAGTCATTACATGTAGGACTCCTATTTTGAGTAGGGCACACAATCATTTTCTTGTAGGAGTCCTATTTCAACACTGCTGCCCTTCCAAATCCTTCTCTAATTCTGTTTCCTAAATTAGCATTCCTTTTCCTTCTTGGATTCTACTTCCTGACTCCTGGTCCATCTGGCTGAACCTAATTCTATTTGTCATCATCAAAACTGCAAAGTCGTACCTATAAAGGTCCTAACAAATTCTATCTTTTTGACGATGGCAAACCTTATACATGTGATATTCTTGAAAACTTTCCCCTTTTGATATCTCAAAAAGAAAACAAACATAAGCACAAAAAATGACAAGGATCAGAAGATATGTACCAAACATAGGGAATTCACAAAGGACAACACAATAAAACTAAGGATACTCGCCATGCATATAGCTGATATCACCCAAGATACCCTCATTTTTAGGCTAAAGCAATCGTTGTCAAGATATATAATCTAACCAATGTTAGGATTGAACCCACAGGGAATATGATAGACTTAAAATATTCAATTGTAATTCTGATTGATTAATCAACTTATCTCCCTAAAGGGGGGGGGGTTATAATAACTATGAAAAGTAATTCTAAGCTAAGATAAGTCTTAAACTAGTATAAAGAGTAACTAGGATATTATGTTTCTCATGATTCCGTAACTCACCATTACCAGATAATCAATTTTTTTTCCAGTGTGTAGTATACAGAATAGTAAGTTAAGTTCACCAAACTCTTTGGCCCAAGTGAGAGGCAGATTTCACAATGTGATTTCCTTACCTATTATCCCAGTACAACATCCTCTTGGCCAGTTTCGTTAATTAGATGAGAAACATTAATCGAATCCTGATAATTAATCTCTTTTTCTATTCATTACTACATTGTCTCAGTCAGTAAGACTAGGTGGGTTCTAATGTTGGACACCATTAGAAAGCATTCAATACGAAGAGAACTAATTAAGACATGCAAGCACATTTTTTAAGAATTATGAATTATCTGATTTTACTTTGTTAGTTCTTTATGGTTCCTACAACCCTAATTGTGAATTTAGTTACTCATGATCAGTGTAAATGAAATACTTATGAAATTAAATAACATAATTAAGCACTTATACAAGAGAATTTAGCACAAGAAATACAAACTCTTCAATGAGAATCACAAGATTGAAATTAAAAGATGAAACAAAGTTTTACAAGTGTTTGTCAAACTCTCTAATATTTCCCTATTGTCCATTCTTCATCCCCTCTATTTCTAAAAATAGCTTAAAATATCTATTTATAGTGTTTAATATACAAAATCAAAATGAAATAGGATAACTAGGCCAGTGGGCTCTATAAGGTACTCTACGAGCTGTATAACAGTTTACGGCTCATGATCATGCTTTCGTAGACTGCTGCTTCAATTATGGGAGTGTCTTCTATGACACCCCTCTATGGCTTGTATAAAGTTCTACTGCTCATAGGGGTTTTCATCTGATGGATTTTTAGCAAGTCCCACCTTCTTATCCTCATCGTATGATACCAAATCTATGGCACGTCTGCATGTTTGTAGACTCAACCTCAGAAATTCACCATTCATTAGAATTGTACAAGAAACCCTTTTTACAACTCGTAGAATACTCTACGGACCTTAAAGGGTCTCGTGGAACTTCACTTTCAGCAACTTCTACACACTTTGCCCAAAAATAGTGCCAACCCTGAAATTCTGCAAAACAAACATAAAAACACATAAAACATACTAATGTCGCTTTTAGAACGCATAAAGTTCCAAGTTTTGAGCTTCAAAAGTGTTGTATTTTGATAGAACATCAACACTCTCAACTTAAAATTATTGCTTGTCCTTAAGCGACAACACAATAACTATCATGACCCAAGCCTAGGGCCTAAACATGACACGATGAATGGGAACCTGAAGGGGACCCAAACAAGCCTCTTAGCATATCAATGACACATCCCTGGTCACAGAAGTAAAGTAGACAATAACAAAAGATATACAAAATTGAAAGTGGGACTAAGGAAAGTCTTGAATATAAACAAGCCATAAGAGTCAAGCTCATACCACAATAACATCATGGTGTCCAATATACACCTCTAAACTTGGAATGGAGAGGGGGCCAAGACACTTTCCAGGATCACCCTTATAATGTCAAATGTTCAACATAAAGAAGTCTTAGAAATAGCAAGAGAAAAATAGATAGTGTCCACAAACTTGAGGACTCACCAAACTTGTCCTTGAAGTATCTCACTAACCACATGGAGGATGATTCAGAGAAGTTCTAGTCCCTACATAGTGATATCATGTAGGCATAAAGGGTGCATTAGTACTTTTGAATGTACTAAGTATGTAGGATGCGATGCAACAAGACATAATCTGATGTAGTTAAAATGCATAATAATAGACAATAGATAAGCATAATCTCAATATGACATGCATGATCAATGTTTGAAGTAAAATATGTTTATGAATCATTCAACTTGCATAGAACATGACACATCTGTGGGAAGAGACCTCAACTGACAAAGAATAAAACTAAGGAAGCTACAACTTGGAATCTTGATGATTATCCCTTATTGGCAAAGAGGTGGTCTACTTGCCAAAGTAAATCATACTTTACCTTATGGGAGCCTGTTCCATTTCCGAGAAGTAAACCCCCTTACAGGAACCAACCCTATTTCAGAAAGGATTTTATGAGAAACTTCGCTTTATGGGAGCTCGTCATATTTTTGTAAGAATTTAAAGAGAGAGTGAACTAAATGGGTCCACTAGTAAAGTAAGGGTAAAGTATACTCCTATGTTGGCACATAGTTTGAGGAAAAAAATATGAACCCATGGAGATGGTCCATGCCACATCCAATCTATCAGTCCTAAGCATAATCCCACAGAATAATTGAAATAATCACACTTTAGCAATTGGTAAGAAACATGAAAACTTGACATGAGTAGTTCTAAAACATCATTGACCTCTAATGGTGAGCCTAACTTTAAAGCATAAGAATTGATCATCATCAAACATTACCCTTGCATTAACATCAAACGCCCACAAGCGGTAAAATCTTTGAAAAAAGGGCTTAATCCAGCATTTACAACATCTTAGACATTTTCATGAATTCAATACATTTTTTATGGGCCCAAAATCATCATAAAGTTACTTGACTCATAAATCATGCAATAGATCATCAATAACTCTAAGAATCCTTATCAACACATTTTATCAAACACTTACGGTGGGTGTATAATGATTATTCAAAATCATACAATTCAAGAGTGTAATAAGATGAGAAAACTCAATGCAATGCAACCCAACAACATATAGTAAAACCCTCATATAGAATACCTTGAAATTCATCATCAAATAACATAATAGATCATAGTTTCATAGCTCAAAACATGCATAAATCTCAATAGACAAAACCCATTCATAGTACAAGCTTGAAATAGATAGTCATGTATAATAAATCAACATTTCATAAAATCCCAACATAATTTATACTAATAATCCATAATGGAAGATACCGATAGATAATACAATTTGAAAACATGTAATTTTCATAAAAAAGGAGGTCGGGCTCCACGGGTGAAAGGACCCTATGGATGAAACCCACATACCTAAATTTGGGGATTCCTTGTAGACTTGAAGAGAACCTTGAAGCTAGAATAGAGTTCTGGAGATCCGAAATTAAGCTTGAGACACTTGATTTTGGATGAAATTAGGAGTGACAATTGGGAGAATTGGATCCAATATGAATGGGTTATAATGAGTCAAGATATCAAATGGATCAAGACCCAACCCAACCCAAATGTGCTTGGGTCAAAATGGGTTGTGTCAAAACAAGTTGAGTAACGAATTATAGAGTGGGTCAAGACCCAACCCGATTCAATTTTTATTAAGTTTTACTCATTTTATTTGTTCCTTTTTAATATTTTAGTAATTAATTAAATTATAATTTTCTTTATTTATGGCTATATAAAATATATCAAATTGAAAAAAGTGTTTTGAAAATATTTTAACTAGGTCTCTCTCGAATTAATTTGGATTGCATATCAACCCAATTTTAAATGAGTTGAAATAGGTTGGGTTGAGATGGGTTGAGCTAATAATTTTACCGGGTTGGGTTGGGTTCAAATTTCAATGGGTTCGGCGGGTTGGGCTTAATTTTGTTTCCCCTTGATAAAATATTTTGTTAAGTCTTTGAGAGGTCTTGAGTGATATAGAGTTAAAAAATGACTAAGTACAGGTATTTTCACACACAAGTGGGCATGGGGCTATGACCCCAAGGCCCTTGGGTTGAAATGAAAAAACAAAAAAAATAATACATTGGTCCACGTCAGGTTCGCCATGCGGACCCATCATGCAGGCAACTTTAATACTAATCTGCGCCGCTGGCGCATTGCGGCCAGGGCGCGGATGGCTATTGGAAATCGAATCTTTTGCAAAAAGTATTTTTCTCTATGGATCCTCTAAAATAGGGGTTATACCCATTTCCTACTCAATTTTATCCCTTGATCAAGAATATGAAGTCGAATTTTCGATATCATGCATAAATTTTGAGATATATGGAAATTATTATTATGGGTATTTCTGAAGCACATTTTTGGGACATTTTTGAGGGATTTTCAGTAACAGACAAACTTCAATGTAATGGCATACATCACACAAACTTAAGAAAAGGCACCCACACCACTTTCAAAACACATCAGATAGTTAGTAAGCAAACAAACACAGATCAATGGATGTGACAATGTAACTATAACATGCAAGTTAATTATGAACAAGCCACAATCACTAAATTAGTTTATGTTAATAATGCAATGTAAGTGCCCTCACAGAAAAGTAGTCCCATATCTCAGTCACAATGATCTTCACAAATATAACCTTGGGACTATGCAAAATCACTCACTCTCTCAAAAGACATTTAAGTATTATACTTAATACCATATGCTTGCCCCTATACTTGCGACTGTGGCCTTTGACTACTTGGACTATGATTACTTTAGGACCTTACTAGCTTGTAACTTAGGCTCAAGGGTCTTTGGTATGATGTTTTGGGAACATAGTGACTAAAGGCCCTCCTTGACATCGTGTTTTCTAAAATGAAAATAGCTCCCTTAAGATTTCAAGACTCATACCAAACTTAATAGCCAAGAAATAAGTGACAAAAGATAAATTTGCACCTCGATCAAGCAGAGCATATACATCAAAATAAAAAAAATTCAACATATCAATCATCACATTTGGAGTCTCCTCTACCTCTTACCAAGAATACGAAGCATAAAATCTATTGTTATGAGGAGCATCACCTTGTTGGGCCCTTGGTTGGCCTTAACCACCTGGAACTATTTGACCTTGAGGATGGCCTTCTTGCCCTTTCTTTTGAAAATGAGGACATTCAGAAATCTTGTGGCCCGTCCTACCAAATCCAAAAAATCATCCAACTCTCTCAAGCTACTTGGGTGATTCCTCCTATATTTGCCACACTTAGGAAGAATTGGCCCACCTTCACCTTGTGCCTTAAGGTAAGGCACTCTTTCATTAGTAACCTCAATTTTGGAGCTTGATTTAAGCCTTGCCCCTGAAACCTTTGACCTTGACAGTCATTTCCACTACCACCTCTAAAGTTAGAGAACCCATGCTCAAAATGGGCCCTCTTGGACTCCCTCATTCTCCTTTCCTTATGTTTCTCCCCTTCAATCTTTTTAGAATACCATGAGCCTAGAAATGTACATCTACATAATAAACATAGCTATGTGGAATTCTTCAATCATCAAGTAAAAAATTCCTGAGATAAACTTGGTTCGGCATGGGCCACCTTCACGAGCATGGTATGTTTCATAGCCCATGAAAGGATCCGTGATAATTGACTTGGGCTTAGATTATTCATACTACAAACTACTCCTACAACAGGTATGTACCACAGCATGTGATACATTCCACAGCCCGTGGCGGGTCATCATGGACTTTAACTTGGCCCTTTGGTTGTGCCAATCTTTAGCTTTTGTCCCCACACCCCTTAACGGACACTTCCACGATACATAGTGGTTTCCATGACTCATGAAGGATTTTGTGGACCCTCGCTTATGATAAGTCAATGTTTCGGCAGTGATTTCAAACTTATGTATCTTCTGCACGATAGCCTTCATGTTCCCTAGTAGGTTCTACAACTCGTGGAAGGGTATGTGGAACCTCACTTTACTTTTCTTCCTTTCCTACACCTGGTATATGATCCACCACAGCTCATGGTATGCTTCACGACTCATAATGGGCTCCATATAAAAGGCCTTTTATGTTTTTCAGTTTCTTTTCTCAATTTATCCAAAAGCTCTATGCCTCACCGATTTCCCTGCAAAACAACATTGAACACACAACATAAACATAAAAAGTGCTTGGGATTCACAATTATTCACTGTTTTAACTGAAAGTGTTGTAATTTCATGACACATCACCGGCTTGAGGTGTGAAATGGTGATTGAGATCCTTGAGAAAACCCTAACCAAGCCTCCTAGATAATCAAGGATTCATAAGGTAAGTAAGACATCAAGGAATCATCAAGCGGAAGGTAAATCTCAAGTGAAATCTAACAATAGAAGAAAGCTTAAGTACCATGCCCAATCAAATAGGATTACACGTCCTTGTCTATTCATGCCTCTAGTATCATAGATGGGGGCATATGACAGGTTCCTACCTCACCCAACAAAAGCAGTGAAATAGTCCACTCATAGCAAAGAAAATAAATTCAATGGCTTTTACTCAAAGCACCAGGACTTACCAATCAAGTGAATCAACCTTCTATCTAGACATGGGAGTATGTAGGGTAATCGTCTGTCCCTATATTATAGTACAATGCAAGCATAAAAGTATGTATTAGTGCTTTGAATATACTAATTATGTGAGAATTGTAATGCACAATGTCATGCGTGCAATTGATCAAGTTTGAAAATATGCTAAGTAAATCATTGGAGCATAATAGTAATATATGGACAAGGTCAATGCAATTTTAAATAGTGATAATAAAGCCTTAGTAAACATGTACGATGGATGGGTAGTCATAAGTCATAATAGAAGATCATAAAAGCTTGTAAAATTTATAAGTTGCAATAAGAATTCTTAAGTTGTAACGAGAGGATCATAAATCTTTGTAAGAAATACTTAGATTACTAAGGGGAAACATCTTGAACTTTGTGAGAGTTATTGTTAACCGACGTAAATCATGTGAGCTATAACATAAAAATTCTTAATGTTTTCTCTACACCAGAGGAAAAGGAGGGACTACTTGCCAAAGTAGACTTCGTTATACCTATGTGGATCTATTAAGCTAAATGAAGGATCGAGCCTCTATACTACAGGTGACCCTTTTAAGGAATCAAGCCTCTACTAAGGGTGATCCTTTATGCTACGAAGACACATAGTTATGAGACAATAATATTTTACTATGAGTTTCTTACCTCTATTATGGGGGAGGGGGGAGAGCCTCTCCAATAATCTACTTAGTGCTAGGTAAACTCTCAAAGGAATATCATAACCACAAATCATAAGTCATAAAGTTCATATCATGTGGGAGGTGCCATATCTTCTATCTGTCCACTAACCATAAAGCATAGTTATAGAACAACTCCTTCAATCTTGTCTTATGTAAGGTGAGTATAGACCTTTCATCACTACATATTCATGCTTGAGTGAGAAAACTCACCATCATTCATATTAACTTGAGTTTCATCATAAAAGCTTATTTCATACAGTCCGTGTAACTTGCTTGAAAGCGTTATCAATGTGTGATCATAATACATAGCTTATCATGGGAAATTATAGCTAATTCATAACTCTATGCAATCATCTTAAAATCTTATAATTGAATTGAAATCGTGCATAATCATCTAGGACAATATCAATTGAATCATAGTTGAAAAGATCCATCAGAAAATTCATGAATATATTCTTAAAATTGGCGTAAACATGGGTCTAGCTAATAATTCATTCAAATCATACAATTTAAACTTGAATCACGCATAATATTGAAGCATATCCTAAATTGCAATCATAATTAAAGTAACCCATCATAAATTTTATGAACCCTAGATAGCATGTAGGAGAATTTACATAAAAATCCTTAAAATCATGCAATTAATGGTAATTCATGCCTAATCTATACTATATTAAAAGTGTGAAGCCCCTTAGAAATGTTGTTTGAACTTTTTACCCTTCATTAAAGTACTTTGCTTTAGATAAAATTATCTTTTAACTAGTTTCTTAATTTATTATTTTATCTTTTATGTATTCAGTTTCACGATTCACTTTTAAAATAAAATTTCTCTATATTTAGAATTTTCTTTTGATTTAGAACAATTATATATAAATAATTGTCTAGGCTATGAAGGAAAAGATAGAAAAAAATATTACTATGATCATTCTAATATTTAAGACTTTGAAATTAATTAAAATTTTGATCATCAAATATTTTGTTAATAAAGTAGTACTATCACAAATTTAAAAAGAATAAAATTTAGTAAAATTATGTTGGAAATATTGAACTACTCTTTTTATATTTAGGAGTCTTTTTTCACATTAAATTTTAATTAATTAAATTATTTAACTTCTAACTATTCAACTTCAAATTATTACTTTATGTATTCATAAACTATTAACGTGTCTATATTATAAGTAATTAAATTGATATATTCATCCTTGGCAGTATTTAATAGACTGAACTATTGCGTCAAACTAATAATATTTATTTAATTTTGTTTACATAAATATTGTATTTATTCTATCAACAACTATTTATATATAATTTTTAAACTAACACGGCACATACGTGCAAAAGCACGTACACTGAATTAGTTAGATCTATAATCATAATATCAAACACAATTTATACAATTGGAATAAAGATCATGAAAACTCATAAAATTCATACTTGAAATTGAGTGAAGAAGTGAAGAACTCTTGGGCTCCATGGATGAAAGGGACCGATGAATGAATACCCATATACCTTGAGTAAAAACCCTTGAGAAAATTAAGAATTGTTGGAGGAATTGAAAACCCTAGCTTTGGTCTTCAATGGAACCTTCAAGAGGAAGAAACTTGGAGAGAAAATTTGGGACTGAGGTGTAGAATTTTGGAAATGGGATGGAATGGTTGTATAAAAACACTTATGGGTAGATTTGTAGGACTAGAACAGCGTAATTTAGAGGTTAGGAGGATAGGAAAGGACATAAAGACCCTTAATTAAAATTTTTGGACAAGGAGCACAAGGTCCATCTATGACTCGTAGAACTTTGCCCCAAAATCAGGTCTTTGAATCTCTAACCATGACTCAAGTCTATGACCCATTCTATCTTCTATGGGCTGTAGAAACCATTTATAGATGAAGTACTGAAATTACTTAAAATTAGGCAATAAAGGACGACAAGAAACCACGACTTTTGGTTGGATCTATGACCTGTAAAATGTCACGACCCAACCCAGGGGCCGTGAATGGTGCCGATAGGACACTGCATCAACCACTTATACTGATTCTTTGCTTACGACAGCTAAGGAATTTCACAACAATTTCGACAGAGTTTCCTCTGTTTTATTGACTAACCCACCTGCAAATAGCGAACCCAACAGTACTAGATATAGTCATAAGAACAGGTATACAAACACAAACGCGGGCCGACAAGGTCACAGCCGTGGCAGAGCCTCCCAACAAACATATCATACAAACGAGATCAGACCAACGTGAATTCCCACACCCACATGTATCCACAG
>JAOTQJ010148476.1:0-33128 GCA_025642045.1 Solanum sejunctum
ACGCTCCAATTATAATTAAGCACCGCGAACTTACTTAATTTAAATTACGCCATGTTCGTCATAACTTTTCCAATTGAGATTTACTTCGATTGAAATAATTACGGGGTCTAACATGAGCGGTGTTTTTAAGTCTATCAATAATTTAGAGACAAAACTAATAATTTGTGCCAAATTCAAGGATGTATTTAAGCTTGGTTCGCTATGTTGAGGGGTGTTTTTAAGCCTATCAATAGTTTAGGGATGAAACTAATAATTCATGATAAATTTAAAAGTGTTTTTAATACTTCTCTGTACGAATTATTATTTTTTCTAAAGTGAACTCAAAAAAATATTTACATAAACTGAAATTGAAGCAAAAAACAAGATGATGTTTTTTCTACTTTTCTTTTTATCCCCCCTTTTGTTTTATTCTTTTTCTTTGGACATTTGTAATTGATGTACTGGTGACAATAAGAGCATTTGGCACATTATACTTATCCCCCTCGTCTTAACTTGCTTTGTTTGAGACACATTGCTCTACATTTTTAAGGATATTTCAATTCCGTGCTATTTAGAATTGATTTTTTTATATATATATATTTGAAAGAATAATCGACGTGTGTGTCTCATCACATGTTTAGTATTTCCAATTTATGTGTAGATATGTGTATGTACATTGGACAACCAATCATGATAAATACAGAGATTGAAACACTAAGGGGACGTTTGGTAGGATGGATTAGGGGATATATTCCATGGATTAGTTAGTATGATTAATTATTATTATATTTAGTAGAAATTTTGGATCATGTATAACTAATTCGTGGTATTAGCTAATACCTTCCATTTGGTGGTATTAGCTAATACATTGGATTAATATCATGGGATTAAATACACAAAAACACAAATATCCCACAAATTCTTTTATATTTTTTTATTTTCTTAATTTTATATTTTATATTTGTAGTTTTGTACTAGTAAATTTATTTACATAAATTAGTTTACAAATTTTATTTATTTGTGGATTCATATTTTCATAATATAATAAATTAGCTTCTTCTTTAATGTGTTTCTTGTGTTATTGCCTTGTTTGTGGTATTGTTGGAGGTAAAGCCTGGCAGTAGCTTTGGTGGCTTAGGCCTTCAAGTTTCAGTGTTTATTCTCTTTCATTTAATTTGTTTTAGTAGACCTTAGATTATTACACATTTGTTTTATGAAAAGGGAGGCGCTAGGCCGCGAGTTTTGGCTCTGCAGAAGTTTATAGATTTACACAAGATTCTAATGAAGAAAAAGATTAATATAGCTTGTTATATCTACAAAGAGTTACGAATCCATCGGATAAGTAGGTATAGATGTTGATCCGATGATTAAGCTGGTTATCAGATGATTTGCCTTGAACCTAATTATAAATGACTAAGTTAGCTGTCAAATCAAGAGTTAATATTTTTGATAGAAAGTCACTTAACTTTTATTTTTGACTTCAACGTCACTTAGCTATAAGTTTTTTTCTCAAAAAATTACTTATCTTTGATTTTTAACTATATTCCTTTGGGACTAAGCCTAACTTTAGTTTTTCTTAAACTTTTCTCAACTGCTCTCTTTTCTTTGACTAAAAATAGTATCATTACACTTATCTCAAAAACATATATGCATTACTCAGCTATCTTACAAAATACAAACTTTAAATACTTTTTAGACTTAACTCAAACTGTAAACTTTATAATTTTTCATGAAATAGATATAGGGTTCTCATAATTTCAACCATAACTGTAAATCTTGTCTCAATATTTTGAATCGGTGGTAAATCAACAAGAGTCATGATCTTTATCAAGAAAATATGCATGAACAATTCTTCAATGAACGTGGTTAAGAATATAGAAAACTTTGATCTCAACTTATAACTGAAATCTTGAATGAAAACTAGTGATTTAAAATTCAAAATAGGAGAATAACTTTTGGATAGCCTTACATACCTAGTAGGGAGATAGACAATCGAATTCGCAAGGGATTGACCTCAACCTCTAGAACCCTAGTTTTTCTTCTCTTCTTCTCTCAAGAACCCCAACTCACTTTTGACGTAAGGAAGTTTAGAATAGAAACCCTTTTAGACCTAAAACGACTTATATTGGTCGTGGATGATGTCTAGGAGGGGTGGGGATTGACCAAAATGCTCCTCATGAAACAAAAAAAAATTTTAATTAAAAAGAACTCAGTCCGCATCACGCCTGTTATCATGAAAAATGATTTTTTGAAAGAAAAATAAATTTGAAAATCAAAAATCGAGAAATCGTTTTAAACTCAATTAATTTGAGAAAACCGATTCTTGAAATTCGAAAGAAAAACAAAACAGAGTCGCTACCTAATTTTACGAATAATTATAAAACCAATAAATATTTAAAAAGACCTAACAGTTTTTTTTAAAAAGATCCAGAGAAAAGGTTCGGGTTCACATTTCTACTTCGAGAAGGTTTTACGCACTCGAAATGGCCGCTAAATGCGATTGTCCGACGATTAAAAAATTTGACTAACTTTGAAAATATTTGATTGACTTGAAAAGGTTGATTGATTTTGAAATTGATTAATTTTGCAAAGATTTGACTGAACGTGACTAAATTGAAAGCATGACTTGAAGAAAATTGACTAGTTTTGAAAATTGAACTAAAATGTAAAATCACATTTTTCTTTATTTTTTTTCTCTTTTTTATTTATCGTTTTTAATGCAAAAACCATTTCAAAATGAAACGAAAATAACATAAATGGTTTTGACAGGTTGGGAAATTTAATTAGATTGAAACCAATAATAACAGGTAATGTTAGCATCCAAACAAATACATAAACAAAAGTAAAATAATAGAAAGAGCTGAAGTGATTCTGGCCTTTATCCCATTTAAAAATCTTTGTTGCAACTTTGGCTCCTTTCTTTATGCTGTTATAGACTGTTCTCCGAAGCCAAGATAATATAGGTTGATTCGAAGAGGATGAAGTTTGGGCCTCCATAGCCCAAGGAAATGCAAATGAAAGAGGAGTCCACAACGGACTCAGATTGGTATATTCATGCAAAGAAAAGAGACATGGATTAATCATCCAACTCGACATAGAATAAACAAAAAATGAAATAGAACTCTAAAGCCTATCGTTAAGAACAAATATGATGACTTAGGAAACAATATTAAACAAAAGACGAATGACAAAATACAGATAACTTCTAAATTCACAAGCATCTGGTATAGCAACTGATAGCACACAAGTTTGAAATAAATCACTTAAACTTGGAATTCAACCTGGCAAACGCAAACTAAGATTTATACTTCCAAGTTCAACAACCATCAGAATCACACTGGATCTTATACTAAAGTTTGGGACAAATTCGAAGGTAAAAAAGCAATTTGACAGCTGAAAATAAAGCTTAACCCATAACATGAAGTTATGGAAAACACTATCATTACAGCGGCAAAGCAAGTTCAAGTAGTAGCTAAGGGAAGTACCACAACTACAGGCCACTTCGAACCCTCTATTTCAATCAAACAAAGGTGAGTACAATAGTGACTGTGAACCCAAAATAATACAATAACAGAATGAAGAAAACAAGTTCTGCAACTGAACAAAAACCAACTATGTAACTGAACAAAACAATAACATTATAACAGTATACTTGATGGAGGATTTAGAATATTTGAGTAGGTTCTGTTAACAAAATCACAAAAGAACATAAGCATTCTATAAGCTTTGATTAATTCTTGAATAAGCATTTTGCAAATAACTCTAGTAAACTCATTAATAAGGCTGGCTAACACACCAAATGACAATATCTTAAGATCAGTGAAGAAACAAACAACATTCATACTCGGTACGAAGATACTTAGATAGTTCGTTAAATATAGACATGATGAGAAAGAGATTAAGATGAGACAGCAAACTGCTATTCCAGAAAATAACAAACAATAGTTTTCCAGCAAATAACTGTTTTGTTTGTGATCTCAAATTACAGCATGGATATTAATCCAATAACATCAAGTTCTTGAGGAAAAAAGAGTAGAACAGACATAAGTATACCCTTCTTATTTATAGCATGCATCCAATTAAAGTGAAACTGGAATATGACTTGTAACCATTTAAATCAACATAGGAGTTATTTACTTAGCAGCAGGGATAGAGCTTGAATATTACAGCAATGCATCTAAACAATATGTAATAGAGATGGGATATTACAACATGCAATAGAGATGCATATTTAAAGCAAAAATTCAGCAGAAAACGAAGGCAGATAGCCTTATTAGCATACCAACCAGTTATATCGATATGGTCTCATGACTTTAGAGCATGAAATTAACAAATCGAAGCACGCTATAATACGCCAAAACCTTAAACATTATTAAACAAACCAAGCCAAATACTTAACATATAACATACAGAAACAGTGAAATCTAGCCATTTTTAAGCATCATTAGTTAGACAGAATTCGAAGACAACTGGAACAAGATAATATGCAAATGAAACAATGACCACAACCCTATGACTTCAGGAAACCATGTTAACAACGACTAACAATATCACCACCACATTAACTCATCACAACAGAGAACTTCCAGTCAGCAAACCAAACGCAAACAGAATCTTTTGATACAACTTTGCCCATCACATTCAGTCACAATATACAAGACTCAAAAGTAAAACGAGATTGGAATATTACCTTTGTTGGGGCAGCGAACTAGGACGACGAGCTTTGACAGTGAGCGTCGACACCACCTAGTTGCTGGAAACAAATTTGAAGAAAAATAAACTCTAATTGAAAGCTGTAAGTCCAGAATAGCTATGGAGATCGATTGGTTTTTGCTAGGGTTTTTGAGATGACTGATGGTTGCTAAGCTCTGTTGGAGTTCTCTTTGGATTTTGATCGCGGCCATTGATTTTCTTCCATTATCGACCGCTTAGTGTTTCTTCATTTTGTTCCCCTTCTCTCCTGTCGACCTCCCCCGTCTTGAAGGAGAAACTGAAAAGGGGTTAAGTAGGGGACGACTAGGGTCTCCAACGGATCAATTTTGAATTCGAAGGAAAGAAGAAAAAAAAAGGGGTACGCGTGAGGGGACAAACGATCATGGGGGAATGGGAGTTGTCGAGGAACGTTGGGGATAAAGGGGATTTGGTCGCTGGTTTTGGTTGTCTGGTTTTTGAGGGAGAATGGAGCATGCAGGAGAAAGGAGGAGGAGGAGAAAGAAAAAGGAATTGGGGGCGCATGGCCCCCACGCACTAGATTTATTTATTTATTTATTTTGAAAATAATTGTTTGAAAATCGTTAAAACAAAAATAGAACTCGATAATTAATTTGACACCATGAAGGATAAAAATTGGGTGTCAACAACGCCTAGGACGCACATATATATAATTTTTGACTGAAAACTTAAAAAGCGTTGAAAAATCATTTTCATATGAAAATACACATAAAACACATTTGTCAAATGTGTTTCATGTGTAAAGTTTTGTAAATCATTTTTCGATCAATTTTTCAATCCCATAGAAATTTTTTGAAAAAGATATAAGTGTCCGCGTCCCAAGCATGTCGCGCCTTGGGCGCACCCCAACACTGTTTTAGAATTTAATTATGAAAATTTATTTTTTGACTAGATTGCTCTAAAATAGGATCGAGGCTATTTTCCTACTCAATTTTTCATACTGATCGCAAATTCGGACTCAAATTTTCCATTGAAGCTTCGGAAGACGCGTTATGCACACGATTCCATTGTAAGGGTATTTTGATAATTTTCCAGGTCTTACAATATCTCCCCCTTGGGATCATTCGTCCTCGAATGATAAGGATGTTTTGGTTTACTCAAGGCATGAAGTCTACTAAAAAATTTAGACAAGCAACACTACACGATTGAAGTAATTATCAACCTCAAGGATAGAAGTGAGAATTTACCTCTAACATCACCATAAAAAGGGCGGATAGAATACAATAACCTCAATACTCAAATAGTCAATTCAATGATAAACATCAACTTAATGTAGGAACTCAACTAAATGATGGATGTCATATCTACATTGAGAAAATGGTTACCATCTTAATCACTTCCATTAAATTTTCTGAAAACTCTAAAAGAAGGCTATTGACCTGATATAAGGATAGAACTGTCATGTACTAAAAGAACTAACTGTCAGCCTTCAGCACATCCACTTACCCTAAGTATGCTCTTCTTCATGAGTTGTACCCCTCATTAACTGAAGCTTATAACTCTCATCAATACATAAGTCTATTGTATACTTTTATCATGTTCAAGCCTACCTCAAGGTCACAAGTACTACCCGTAAGGTGGTCATACTTATATTAATCTAAGTCACAAGGATTATGTTCTGCATTTCCATACAGACTTTCTTATAGAGAATACTATTCCCATATATCTACTTAGAATTCATTGCCAAAAGTCATCAATAGCCTACAACTATCCCTCATTTAATGGTGATCACACATTCAAGCTTATCATTCAAATCACTTTATAGCTTCTTAGAGGTCAACATTACTTAGAAATCTATAAAATTATGATAGCACCTCTACACCCATAATCTTATTAACTCCTATTAAGAGGCATACCAATCTACTCTTACCTGTTTCTTATACAATAAAATATCATCTTTTTTTTTGCCTGTAACCTTAAATGGGATAAGCATACTATAACTGTCATCATAAGTGACACCCATCCTCTTTCATCTGTCACTACTCATTAACTATCATCAACATCACTATCAATACCAAAAGAAAAATTACTAGAAGGGCTTAGAGTAAAATATCATAAGCATAATTCACACAGGAAATCTGATATGAGGGCATTCATAACATAAATGATGCCACTAGTGTTTTAGGGCTCATCACGAGTTTATCAAACTGTTTATACTATAAATCTCAAGTCTTTTCTTGGGTAACATAAGGCTGGAAACTATTAGTTCATGAGGTACGATCAGAATTGTTGAGGGGAGATATCACTTCTCACTTTAAGAGCTGAGCATGACATGGAACAAAATGAAATGCATAAGTTCGAATCATGGGCATGGTGCCTTTACATAATATAGGAATAAAGTATCATCACGACAAAGTATAAGATATATATGAGATAGAAAAGCCTCAATATCTTATTCTGATTAACTCGACACTATCAAAAGTTCAAGATTTACTTTGATTTATTACCTAACCATCTCCTCCTTAGCTCAAAGCTCACCTCTCTAAACCTGTGAACTGATTCTCTTCACTAAGCTATAAGTATAATATGCACACAATTGAAGCACCACTATATACACAATGTGTATATCCTCCTGTTAGTTAATACTCAAAGATATGAAACTGCTACTAAGACTTCCTTCTGAGGTAATATTCTTAACTTCCTTCTATCTTTGTAGGCATTTATCTATACCTATTGCTCTTATTGACATCACCACTATCTTTTATGATTCTTATAATCTAACCTCTTTCTTTTTAGTCTGCTAATACTTATGTTCTATGTTCCTATATATTTGACCAAAGAAAACTTGGACTATATAACATGAGATTCCTTATTTTCTATGACTATCCTCCTTTGATCCAACTCTTAAGAGTAGTGGAGAATGTCTACATTGGCTACTCCATATTGACATCTCAATTTACTATCTATGTACCCTTGCAATTCATAAACTCAAAAGTCTCTCACTGTTATAGACTACCTTGGATATACATCTTAGCCCCTTTTTCTTATCTAATGACTTAGCCTCAATTCACTATTTTCATCTAAGGGTCACATTTGCCATATTCGTAACCATACAGTTCTTTCAAGCCAATATCTTAATCTCTTACTTATGCTATATCAAGTCTACTAGACCAAATCTCCAACTAATAGTGTCACTCTCATCCTGCTGTCCCCTTTTTTATGATACTTACTTAAAATTCAACTTAAGGTTTAATACTAAACATGTACATCCACACTTTTTATATATATCTATATACTATACTAACTCTAAATTACTAGATAAAGTCAAGAAACAGTAGAACACTTAATCTCATGATAAGAAATAAATATGTATCCCATGGTCCATCTAAGTATATTTGATCATCATACTCTCTTTTATAATTTAAGATAATATCCACTCATTCATTATACCTCCTTACCTAGCTAAGCTTATAACTCTATAAATCTCATATGACTCTCCTTTCAAAATCATGAGCCAAGTTTAGATCTACTACTTTATGCCCTTTGTTCTTATATTCAACATATATTTATCATTACTGACACAATGCTACTTCAATATCAACTCTATTCATATTCGAGTGTGCACTATCTCATACAAACTAACAATTCTTCCTCTACCTTATCATAGAAGCTAGACGATACTAACCACTCTTTAACCAAAACTTATAAGGAACTCAACTTATCACCACATGACTCTTAACTATTAATTTCAAGAAGTTACTATTCTCACTCTTCGTGATTCCTATATCTTTCTAGCTTTAGAATCATTATACCACATATGGTTTACAAAGACCTTCAATTATATTCTCTCAAGGGGAGGGGATACTATTAAGTATTTAGAGGCATAACTTAACTTTCTCTCAACTATAAAATCTAAAGAATGATTTAGGGAACAGAGTCTAGAAATACATCCTATCTTCCTCTAGCTCAAATGCGTGATTCATATGAATAAGAGTGCATTACTTGGATCGATAAACTTAAGCACGCTAGTTGGGTCCTCTCAAGCCTAGTGTAGTCTCTTTGCTTTCTAAATACTTTATCTGAAGATAACTTAATAATAAGGATCTGAAAGTCTCTGTGCCAACCACCTTAGTTTTGAGAGGTAGTCGAACAAATAACCACACGAATATAGGCAAATTTCTTAGAATTAACTCTATTGCACGATCTATAGTGTGAAAGAAGGGAAACTTTTATTAGATGTCAATAGTCTCTTATTTGTAGAAGTGGGGCACTCATAACCATAAATAAGATCCTACAGACACGACTTCATAGATAACCTAGGACACTTGAACTCTGCTCTCTGATACCAATTTTATCATGCTCCGAGTCTACACTCTAGACGTGACTGACACTTAAGAACTATCGCTGGTCCCGAAGCGAACCTATGACCTGGATAACTTACTCAACTGGAGACTTTAATATGTATGTAGAAGCTTTACAAGATGTACCTTTTAAAATATTTAAGTAAAGCTCAAATAATCTCAATCTTGCTTTATACACAGTTTGAAAATATCTCGCTATACAATTAGTGTTAATGCTCAAAATGACTGAATCAAAATACTAGACTGGCTTACTATGTCCATGAAGCTTCTATTATACTTAGATAAGTGCCTCAATAAGACCCACGACTACCTGCCTGTAAAATAAAATACATATATTAAACTGACTAGAGTCCTCTGAAAGCAAAGAGGTCTCATCCATTATCTCTAGAAAGTTGATGTACTGAGTATCTACTGTCATGTGGATACTTGAATCTGCATCATAAAATGATGTAGCGCTAAAGGCATCAGTACGTGAAATGTACGGTATGTAAAAATGAAAACTCTGGGTAGGCAATACTTTTAAGGTACATATCTCAATAATAAGAAATATAAATAATAAATGCAATATATGCTGAAAATATAACATATGCTAAAAGTATAAGTGTAAAACTAATTTGCTTTAGCTTGGGGAGTTTCTCTAACCGTCAACCACCACTATGAGTTTTGTAGTGATACAACATCTTGCTCACGCTGCCAGAGCCATTTTATACTTTTTTGGGGTAGGGGATGAAAAACTAGGGGAGTGGATTCATCCTAAAACTGGGCCATCTTAGTGGGAAGTAAGGAATTGACTTCGGGTACAATTCTATCCTACACTGGCTACGTAGTTTATGAGTTCAAGTTATTATTACTCTCACTCATACCGGTGCTCAATACTACTCCTAAAATAACTTTTATAATGCTTATAACTTCAAGAGTAAGACTTCTCAAAATGCTTTCTTTATCTTTTGGGATTTAAGCCAACTATAGCTTTTCTTAAACTTTTCTCAACTGGTCTCTTTTCTTTGACTGAAAATAGTATCATTATAGTTATCTCAAAAACATATATGTATTAATCAGCTATCTTACAAAACACAAACTTTAAATACTTCTTAAACTTAACTCAAACTGTAAACTTTATAACTTTTCATGAAATAGATATAGGGTTGTCATAATTTTAACCATAAATTTAAATCTTGTCTCAATATTTTGAATCAGTAGTAAAATCAACAAGAGTCATGATCTTTATCAAGAAAATATGCATGAACAATTCTGTAATGACTTGGCTAAAAATATAGGGAACTTTGATCTCAACTTGTAACTGAAATCTTGAATGAAAACTAGTGGTTTAAGTTTCAAAATAGTAGGAGAATAACTTTTAGATAGCCTTAAATATCTGGTACGGAGATAGACAATCGAATTCGCAAGGGATTGACCTCAACCTCTAGAACCCTAGCTTTTCTTCTCTTCTTCTCTCAAGAACCCCAACTCACTTTTAGCGTAAGGAAGTTTAGAATAGAATCCCTTTTAGACCTAAAACGACTTATATTGGTCGTGGATGATGTCTAGGAAGGGTGGGGATTGACCAAAATGCCTCTCACGAAACAAAAAAAAAATTAATTCATAAAAACTTAGTTCTCGTCGCACCTAGGACGACACATGTATAATTTTTGTCTGAAAATTTAAAACGTGTTGAAAAATCATTTTAGTATGAAAGTACACATAAAATGTGTTTATCAAATGAGTTTTATGTGTAAAGTTTGATCAATTTTTCAATCCTGTAGAAATTTTTTGAAAAAGATATAAGTGCTGGTCCGCGTCCCAAGTATGCCGCGCCTTGCGTGCTCCCTAACACTGTTTTAGAATTTAATTATAAAAATTTATTTTTTGACTTGATTGCTCTAAAGTAGGGTCGAGGCCATTTTTTCACTCAGTTTGTCGTACTGATCGCAAATCTAGTCTCGAATTTTGAATTGAAGTTTGGGAAGACGCGTTATACGCATGATTCTATTTCAAGGGTATTTTGGTAATTTCTTGAGTATTACATTAGAAAATATTTAGTAATATTAAATAAAAGTCATATAACTATGTTAAGAAAGAGACAATTGCGGCTTTCTAATCAGTTTCTAGAGATTATCGAGATTTTTTTTCCTTTTTCCAATGTGACTCAGCAAATTCTTGCTTTCAGATGTTTCTTTCGCCCCTTTCTCTTTCACACGCAACTATTTCTCTTTCACATACACCCCTTTACCTTACTTATCACATTCAATTCTAAGAAAAAAAAAGGAAGAAGAAGCCATTGTTGTGTTCTTCATTCTCGCCCCAAAAAGATTCGGTGTTCTTGCATTATTTTGATTTCAAAATAATGAACCAAAACCAAAAGGCATTAGCAATACCAAGAAAAAGCCCTAGGTTCAACTCCCAGCAAGTGCATGTCGATATAGAGCCTCCGACCTTCAATATACTAACACAATCACCGGCAAAAAATAGCCCACAGCAAGAGAAGAAGAATAAAGCACCTGTCAAGAAGAATAACAATGCAAAGAAGAAAGGTTCAACTGTGTCTGACCAAAACGGGCAAATAAGAAAGGACAAAAGTGTGAATTCTTATTTCACTGAGCATCCAGATGAAGTTGATGAGTCCGATTCGAATTCTGATTTTGTACAATCCAATATTTCAAAAAAAGCAAAGCTGTTTTTCAAAGGTGAGTGTCCTAAATCAACAAAAAGAAAAGCTAGTGTTACATTAAAAGAAGTTTCAAGAATCCCCAAGCAAGCAAAGGCAACACCTGATGTAAAGGTACTTTCCATGGCATTATCAAAATGTACACGTGTGCATTTTGGGACTAATTTTAATTTTTTTTTTGAACAGAATGCTAAACTGATTTTATACCCAATTAAAACATTAATTTTAGACGCTAAGTAGCTATTTTTTTATATTATTGGAACAATACCAGTAGGAATTGATGTCACTGTCTTTTTTTTTTTTAATTTAAATCTGGTATTATCGGTGTTTGTTTGTTTGACAAATTCATATATATTATGTGAATGCAATCTATTTTAAATTGGTATAAAACTTTACTATACATGGTATTAAAAAATGATGTGAAGTTATTCTATCTTACTATGTGCTCTTTTTTTTATGAGATTTATTTTTGGGTTTGTGTTGTTAGATTTTGGTGGTATGCAATTTGCACGATCCTGGCATGCACTCACTATATCTTTAGAATAAAATTGGCACAACCTTTTGACATATGATACATCAACACTAGATTATTATCCCGACTTCACCAATTCTCAGATCATAGTGCTGGATTCTGTGTTAAACCAGATTGTTACTCCAGAAGGACAAGTCCAAAACAGGAATCCGAGCAGATGGCAGTCGTCCCCATTCATTCCGCCACCAGAATCTGGAAGTACTGCAAGACAGTGTCTTGTCAATTTTTCCATCAAGTATCCATTTGCCAATTATGAAGACTTTGGCGTTGATAATAATTTGGTAAATGAATTTATGGAATGGGTTTACAAAAATGCTACCCATAGACGCGGCAAGTATGTGCACAAGCTCATTTTATTAAGTAGAGTTTTACATATATGATGTAAAAAACTCATTTATTCTTTTTTAAGGAAGTCAATGCATGCAGTTGAAAAGGACAAGATGGAACATCAATTGGATCTTGGAGTTATAACAGCGGCTGAAAAGGAATGGTTCAACATAATGGTTCATCCCGGGAGGCCATGGGATGACAAGGTATTTATCACACATTTTGCAATTTTTTTATACACATTATATACTGAATAGTTAGCATTATTCGCATCATATAATTATAACATAAATCTGGCATGAAAACAAGTAACAATAATAAGCTTAGTCACATAAATTATTGTACTCATTATATACTCAATTTATTACAATTAAACTAGTCATACAATGTTTAATATTAATATATATAGTTGATTTTTTAGTTAGAATTAATGTGTAAAACAAGTATACTCAATGTGTTAAAATTAGTATGTTCATACCAATTTTAATACTTATTATATACTTAGCCAACAAATACTAGTAATTCCCAGTATATATAAATTATATACCTGGAAGTTGGAATAATGTTATGTAAGTTCCAGACTGACATAAAGTTGGTATTAAAAGACTTATTATAAATAACGCAATAAACATATAATTTAATACACATATAATACACCAAATGTACATAATTTTAATCCAAACACGTAATTCACCAAATATATATACTTTTAGTACCAATCTTATACTGACACAATAAAATATAACAGTTCTTAATGTATACAGCAACGCTACTGGCATATAATTCTAACATAAGTTCGGCATGAAAACAGGTATACTCAAGGTATTAAAATTAATATATTCACCAATTTTAGTACTCATTATATACTTAGCCAAAACAAACTCGTAATTCCCAGTATATATAAATTATATAACTGAAAGTTGGAATAAAATTATGTAAGTTTCAGACTGACATAAAGTTGGCATTACAAGACTTATTATAAATAATCCAATAACCATATAAACTTTATTCACATAGGATTTCAAAAAATATTATCAAGTGTGTTGGGATATTAAGTGCTGAAAAGGGGTGACAACTTTTTCGCCATGAACATATGCATATCACATATTAAACATGTATACAAACTTTATATTTTAATATAATTTTTATATCTAATTCGTAAAAATTTGTGTTTAAATATAACAGCATGTTGATGTAATCATGTACTACCTAAGAAAGAAGTTCAAGTACTCTTCACACATTCAGGAATCTTACACCACAACAGATTTCTATTTCATGCCTTGGATTTCTAACATTGAGAAACAATGGAGAGAGTCTAATTTTGACATGAGATGCATATCACCTGATCATGATATCGGCCAGTGCATTAGGGGGTTTAGACTACGTGCTAACACCCCTTGGGAGAAGGTTGACAATGTTCTTATTCCTGTCAACATTAGTAGTTTTTTTCATTGGATTCTTGTTCTATTCCGCATCAAGCACAGGTGCCTGTATGTGTATGATTCAATGATGGGGGGAGCACTACATAAGAAAAGAGTTGAGGAATCAGTCAAAAAACTCTCTATATTGATTCCGCTCTTCTTAATAAGCATTGGTTTTTATAGTAAAAGGCCAGACATCTATTCCACCAAACTTGACACTTACATTGACCGATCTCAATCTGATCCATTGAAGTATATGCTGCTTACTGATGTACCTCAGCAGGATCCACAATTCAAGTATGTATATTTTTTTTAACCCATTTTTTTTCTTTTCGCATTTTTAACATGAGGTTTATATATACTGCCTATCAAAATTTAAACTCCTATGTTCAGCGATTGTGGGTTGTACACCTGCCTGTTTGCGGAATTTATCAGCAATGGTGTTTTCAACATGCATGATATCGAAATTGATGCAACATATCACCGGCAAAGATACGCCACCCTCTTGTGGCATTATGGAAGATTAAAAATCAGTGAAGAGGCCATTAGCGATAGCAAAGTTACTGGGACTGTTGCCAGCAAATTGGGTGGTCCTCGAATTGCAAGAGAGGATTCAACACCAAGACAATGAATGACTAAATTGAAATAGTTGATATATTTTTTGCTTCTATTATCATTTTGAAGACGTTTTAAAAATGTTTGATACTATATATTTTGGAATATTATTTTTGGTGTTTTCAATTTATTAAATATGTATTTGTTAAGTTCGGAGTTTGTTAATAGTAAAAAAGAAAACTGTCAAGACAGAGATTTTGGGCATGACATTTATAAAGTTTGCAAATAACTCCTTACATACTAAATTTTACAAGAATGCCAAAGTTTTACAGTTACACACTTTAGATTAGGCATGTAGATACTAATTTTATAGACATTTTATACACTATATTAATGAAGTTCCATTAAATGTAGCATTCAAATCAAACAATAGTTATATACTCATTTCATTCCACAAATATACCATGCTTGTTTCCACAAATATACCAAGAATCTTACTTGAACAAAAAATGTTGATAATACATATTTTTGTATAAATTTTGCATTAAATTTGAAAAACCATCAAATAATTTTATATACCGAACATATCCCACAAATATACCAGCTTTTTTTCCACAAAATATACCAAGATTATTTTAAACATATATATTTGTATAAACTTGCATTAAATGTTGTATACCATCAAAAAAACTTATATACTCACTACATGCCACAAATATACCATGTATTTTTTCCACAAATATACCAAGCTTGTTTTTATAAATAGACCAAGAATTTTACTTTAACACCTATTTTTATACACATTTTACACAATTAAATGGAGGAAAAAACTAATAACACATATATTAATATAAACTTTAACATCAAAAAAATTTATATACTCACTGCATTCCACAAATATATCATGTATTTTTTCCACAAATATACCAAGCTTGTTTTCATAAATAAACCAAAAATTTTACTTTAACACCTATTTTTATACACATTTTATACAATTAATTGGAGGAAAAAACTGATAACACATATATTAGTATAAACATGCATTAAATGTTGCATAATATCAAACAAATATATACTCATTACAGTATATTGAGTATATAATGACAAAGCATTAGACATATAGATACCAAATTTAAACATCACATTATACTAAAATTAATTTAAAAGGTAAAGCATAATATTTTATACAATTTAAAGCATAGTTTTTAACAAAATATAAAACAGACTTTAATTGTTATAATTTCTGATTTCTCTTTTTTTTTTTAATATTTTGGTGACATGTCATTTGCATATAAAATATATTTTGTTATTTTTTTTAAAAGGTACATATACTTAAACAGAATTAAAATTTTATTCCATATAAAGTGCAAAAACGAACTCCAAAGGAACAAATGTCTGAAACACTTAGTTAAACAATAAAAATACCAACAAAAAAAACTCAACATTTTTTTTTGAAGGAAAATTAGAACATGTTTTCCTGTTGTGTCCTTCCTTACCACATATGTTGTAAGTAACTTTAGACCTCTTAAATTCAATATCGCTATATCCCTTTCATCGTACGCTAAGAGGCCTCCCTATCATTCTTTTATAATCAAGGGCAATAATTTAGGCTCCGTCATATAACTTGGTATATCCATGTATGTTCACAGGGAAGAGGCTCAACAGGAATTGCATAAACGTCTCGAAAATTCTTGGTGGCATAATACTTGGTGTAATGCCCTTATTACTAAATAATATAGTCACTTTTAAAAAAGGTATTCCCTCAAGATGAAGTCAACCCCTACTTCACAACTCTTTGACTTTAGTTTGTGTTGTTAGAGAAATCGATTTTCATGAATCGTAGGAAGGAACAAGGGAGGGGTTCATTTTAGTGAAATTTATTTACTTATAGACAATTATACATGTTAAACAATCTTTAGGAATAATTATTATGTGTGAACAAATAAATAAGGAAAGAAAAAGAGAAAAGTAGGGCAGTCACCGTATTGGACCTTTTTTATCTTAAGACTCTTTTGACATAAAATATGTTTTCCCCCAAAGTAAGTTAGTTTATTGACCTTATAAACTCTCTCATATCCTTATTTTCCACAAACACACACGAAATACATCAGTTCATTGGAGCATAGTTAAGAAATCCTCTATCACTGGGTAAGTGATTGAATTTTGTCTTTAAATTGAGTAATGTGTAGTAATTGTGGAATATCTCATTGTATATAACTGTATTTTTAATGTGTAAATATGTTTTGGAAAGATAATTCACATACCTGCAACTTTTATGTTTATGTAAAAATCTAAATCTTCTTTTATGGTATCAAACGAAGGCGTGAAGCACAATGAAAGTTCTGGCAAGTTTTCTTTCTGAGAAGCCTTCTATGTGCTGTTGTTAGTATTTTAATAACATCTTGATGTGTGAGCTGTAATTTGTGATGCTTATTTGTTCTTTACAACCTCAATACATGTATCTACAACTCTTATATTTATGTTGGGACCTAATTTGATAGTTTTCGATTCAAAACAGTGGACGCAAGTTAGGACAAGTTCTGCCTAGAGTTTTGACATAAAAATCTCTAGGGGTGTGCTCTTAGTGTTTCGATCATAAATGTTTGTACAAAGAGTATTCTGAAGTGATTCTTGATCGTTTATAACCTATATTCATATACCTATAGTTTTCATGTAGACTGAAAAGCATAGTTTGTTCATTTATCAATCCAAAATCTAGTTACGTTGCAAGGAAGTAAAACTGCCGAGAAGAGCGTGATCTGCAAAAATAGGACTCAATTTTGGCATTTCTCTTGTTAATTGCTATCTATTAAAAATGCTGAAAGTTAAAGAGAATGTAAATGAGTATTAATGTACTCACGCTATTGTACAATCTTAGGAAAATTGATTGAAGAAACGGATGTCGTATTAATTCACGACTTGAAATCGATAGGATCGGTTGCGTACTAAAAAATTCAAGTTCATGTAAAAACTTGTTCTTGTGCCTTTGTTACCTTCTGGTACATCTGAATGTTATCTTCATATCTCCGCTAGGTTTTGTCATTTTATCTAGTTGTATTAATGTATTTTGGGACTTGTAAGGAACTTGTTTAATTCGCCCATTTGTACGAATTGCCTGATCACATGACATCCTTGTGGACTTTGTCCTTCTTGTGGCTGTGACTTTGTCACCATAGGCATGACTCTTTTTTGGATTAATTGCTATCTTGATTGTGAATTTTTGGTTTGTCAAACCTAAGTGTGGATGCAGTCCATTTTATGTATGAACTACAAAGTCACTCTTATTATGGTTGTTGGTTCTCTTGATAATTGGGTTTTCACTCTTCTTGATACAACGCTTCGGTCCTTCTTGATACTTGATTATGGTTGGTGTGGTGGCATTACTTACATACTGGTCGAAACTTGTCATTCGAATGTCATGTTAAAATTGTTCCAAGAACTTTTGATACTTAAATTTTTAAATATCCTACTGGATACTATTGGTGTATTTGTTCACTTGGTCTATTTACTATATTCTAATTGTGTTTCTCTTTGACTTATGAAGGATAAATTGAGGGATTTAAAGTTCTCAGCTTTTAGCTTTTACACCACTAAGCTTCATGCTTAGCGATAGTTATTTCTATCATAGGGAGTACCCGAGATGATGCTTGAGGGTGACCATTGAAGATAAATTTTTGGAGCTATGCAGAAGATCACATTTGCATTTAGACATATGTATTATTGTACTTTTGGGACATGTATATGATTCTCCCATTGTATGTGTATGTATAAATTTGAAAGGCTAATGTAAATTTTGGAACCATGGGTTGTAACTTTAAGTTTTGGCTTGTTTAGTTAAATTGAGTCGGTGAGCTTTTTTATATTAAAATACCAGTTATGTTAAGATGATTATATAAAACGAAAACTAGTAAAGTTTATGTCCTTGCATTTTAATACCGATAATACTTTTTAGTGTGCCATAACAATTTGGGCAATATATAAATATCTCGCAATATAGTAGTTTAAATTACTTGCAAGGTACTCACGCCAAAAACTTGAGCTAGAATCAATTGTACAACCTTCAAAACAAAATGCTATACCTTTAACTATTTTGAATTCATTACTTAAATATGATTAATAGGTCACGTGTTAAATTCTTCATGTGTTGGTAAGTAGTACGTAAGTCTAGAATATACAAAAGTGGCATCCTCCTGCGAGGGTTGCCACACTTGGAGAAATAATCTTCTTTATGTAAGCTCCTATATCTAAGAACAACAATTGCATTTTCACATAGAATCTCGTCAAGTTAAAATCGCCCACAACTACATTTTCTGCTCCTCATACACACACTATACTGCTTTGCCCCATCAAAAATACTATGCAAGTACTGTGTTGATGGTATTACCTTAAAAAAATTAAAATTAATACAACAAAGATTTTTCTAAAAATATTGCTAAAACAGTCCATACCTTCATATGATTAGAGATTCGGCATTTTCATTGAGTTTAGCAGTATATTTCTTTGTCAAATTTGTAGTAGTCTTCTTAGCCTCACTATTGTGCCTCGCACCCCATGTTTGAATCGTTATCCTCATAAAATCTTGCAGCGATATAATTGGAAGTCTTCTTGCTAATCGATTTACATTATTAATTGAGCTATGTTTGAAGTCAATGTCCACATGCAGTTAACACTCGAATGTGCTCTTGACCACTTTGAATATCTAACTTCAAACAAATAAGAATGTATTCTCCTATGAATTGTGTCAGTTCTGCCCATCAACTCCTCAAATTGTTGAAGTGCGGATTCTTTTGGCATTGCAAAAAAAAAAAAGCCAAGTCCTCAACATTTCTATGAAAATTCTTTAGGCACCACAAATGTCATATACATGTATAATATTCCACCCTTGGATAAACCTTTGTAGTAATGTTTCATATACTTTCATTTCTATCAGACACAAAACACATGTTTTCTCTTTCACCGAATGATTCCTTAAACTGTTCAAAGAACCAACTCTAAGAAGCATCATTTTCTGAATCGACTACAACATATGCAAGAGGAAGTATATGACCTGTGATGATAGAAAAAAATAATTAATTTAAACAACTATAACTCATCTAATACACAAATTATATTCTGTATTTAAACTACAAAAGATATAAATTGTATAAACCAAGAAATATATAAATAATATACTATATTTATACAATAACTGTATGTACTTTTTCACAACTTTCGGGTCCATTGTGCTTGCAATCAGAATAGTCCCACTGTATGCACTTCTCAAGGCTGCCCCGTCACAACTACAATTGGCCTGCAATACTCCGAACCCCTAATAGATGCTTCCAATGCAACAAAAGCATATAAAAATCGATTGTCCTCCTTTCTCTTTAGGCTTACAATAGATTCTGGGTAAGTTTCCTTCAATATATATAAATAACCTGGCAATTGGGCATATGATTCTGCAGGAACCCCTTTCAACATCTTTAATGCCTTTTCCTTCGCCCTCTAAGCCTGCATGTATGTCGAATTTATACTATGCATCTTTAACATATCTGCCACAATATCTTTGAAAATGTAAATTATCTTTGGATCAACAAATTTATCCAATATAATAACTGCCACCACATCCGTTATCCCTTATCATCTCATATATATAAATTCTACCCCTTACAGAACATGTGTGATTACCACAAAATTTTCGTATCTTGAAAAGTCCTGATTGATTCACTTTTGAAGCATTTATCATCCACGAACAATTTTGGGAAGGGCACATCAGTTAATAACTGTTCACAATTACCTGAATTAATTAATACACATATTTTATATAATATACTAAAAATAGTATGAAAATATTTAGGACATTACCAGGAAGAACTAGACCGTTTTACTGTGAATCGAAATTTGTTAACCCTACTACATAATCTCTCATCACCTTAACAAGTGTTTTTTCATTTTGATACTGTTGGCTCCTAGCACATGCAAGGGTACGTAGTCGAAACAAGTAATACTGTGGTCTTTTAAAGATCGGGATGTCAAACCCAAGAGACTTGATATACTTTAGTAATTTTCCAAATTGTTATGTTAATGAAAAATTGAATGAAATTTGATTAAAAGTATTATTAAAAACTAGCTTATGAACTTTTAAGAATTAGGGAGTATGATTATAAACAAGTTGATTCTTATGATTAAATATCAATATAAATAAAATTTCAGGATTGTAACTTTGTCGATGCCGAATTAGTTATTAAACATTGCACTTATAATTTAGTTGTCAATTGTTGATTCAAAGGGTTGAAATTACCAAAAATCGGGTTGTACACCTCTTTTTAGTCTATTTTTAGTGTTTGCCTAACTACATCGTTGTACGCCTTAAAGATTTCATCCTTTATTTTGAATCGAGTAAGGTGTAGAGGTAGTTGTCACAATTCCCCATACACAAATCAATTTATTTTCATAAATCAAACAAGCTTCTTATATTACCTATGTTCTATGCATCACAACATCTTTCGAATTCATGATACACAACAAGTTCATTTTCAAGGTGATCAAGCTTAAAAATGGATGATTTAAGGAGTACAAGAACAAGCACAACTCATTTATAAATGTACAAATGCAACAACTAAAACATTGTCTAAGTTACAATCCCAGAAGATGGAGAGTTTTGCAACTCATATCAAGATTACACTCCAAATACATATTCAAACTCATAATCAAAACAATAAATTCAAAGATAAAACTAACCAAAGGTTTGAAGAACTTGTTTGTCTTCCTCCTTCACTGATTTTTCATCTAGAACAAGACACAATAATACAGGATAATGAATTACAACAAATGTGAGATCTCCTATAGCACTAAAATTCCCTGAAAAACTAGCTTTCCCCATCTATTACTCAAGTCTGTGTCATGGACTTAGCTAACTTTTTGCCCACTTGCTATTTTTGTCGGCTAACTTAGAAAGCACCATTTAACACTAGTCCGCGATGCGGACCTGAACACAGACCAGGTGTTAAAACTTTTTCTTGACTTTGCACCCTATTGGTGTCCCCACTTGGTTCTTGTATCATTATGAGGCAATGTTTGCTAGTACACATTCATGAAAAATCAAAATAAATTGATGTAATTGGCCCAACATTAGCAAAGTACACAAAATAATTATAAAAAATCTAAAACATCATAATTTATCCCTCGAATGTCACTTTATTTATGAAATTTTTGACTAGTTAGGCATATAAATGCGACTAAGATTATCACCCCATACATAAAGTATTTGTCCATCCTCGGGCAAATCAAGACATATGCATGCAACACTTTCCTAAAGAGTATGTATAATAAGCTTCATATGAGAACATATTTTGAACCAAATTATACATCCTTCAAGACTTCTAACACTTTACTTATTTTATGGACTTAACGAATTGATGCGGACTCATGTGAAAGTTCATTTAATAGTATCACCTAGTTGCCATCCTTACATGATTATGTACTCTCACGAGAAAAATTACCCAATTCACACAATTCAAACCTATAAGTGGACTAAAATTGGGTACAACCTCAACTCTCACTCTCAAAAATAAAGTCTCACATTGCTTCTAGTTCCTATAAACTTGTCCTTAATGTAAAGTTGATCTCAAAGGATTTCGTTTGAAAGATCACTTAGGTCTTCGTATTTGGTTGTAATGTAGGTTTAAAGGCTAAAGGGATTCAATTTCAGGATATAGCAAACAAGGCTTAATTCCTAAGAGCTTAAGCTTATAGTACCCTCTTTCGAATCATTATCATTATTCCCACTTAACTCAACATCTCTTATTACTTTTCCTTACTTACATATATACCACACAACATATAAACTATATAAAACATGTAGTATATACAGCAAACTCAATTTTTTTTAAAAACAAATATATAAATAATTACCCCTCATAACATATTTCTTCAATTCATCTCTGTATTCTCTAACCCATCTTCCTTAAGCTTTCGACATTTTTTTGGGTCAACATGCATGAGTCTTAAAGAACGACCTTGGCTTAAAATATATTGGATCAAAGAAAAGGGATTTAAAAAAGCTCAAAGGGTTAACTAAAATGTTGATATTAGGTGGATACAAGGCAAAAATTTATACAAGCTATCAAAGAAATGCCAAGATCCTTTACTTCAAATTTAATCCTTACTAAGTCACAATCACATAATGGGTAAGTTCTAGCAACTATAACAATATAAACTAATAATTTTTCTTACTATAATATGGTACATTCTCAACATAAGGCAACACTAGATTTACTATTACTTTGTTCACATGAGTTCAACATTAAGCATCTGAATCCATTAAGCACTAATTGTGCATATTAGCTATTAGAAAGTCAAGAATTAGGCTATTTGAGCTCATAACATTTACAAAATTTATATGTACATACTACCAACACTCTAACATGACTTACTCAAACCTATGCAATTTTACCAAAGATATTCATATCATAATTTTAATTCCAAAACACAAACATACTTCACTGTCTAAATCAGAAAACCCAAACACAATAATACTTAAAAACAAGAGTCATGATCCAACAATATTAAAAGATATCTCAAACTAATAATAAAAACATAAAATAAAACAAACTAAAACTAACTTAAAATGTTAAAGCAAATGAGGCTTTCCCACCCCACACTTAGAATGTAGCACTGTCCTTAGTGCTTTCCATACATACCTAGTGGGATGGAAAAATGGTTCTCACTCCTCGTCATTCGGAGCATCGGGTAAGATGGGCTCTCCTCCCATAGAAAAAAGGTGGATCCTCAGCTATCTCCTCATCCTCCGACTCCTAGAACTCCCCATGCTCTTTTCCTGGGTTTGTGGGCACGTCATCTTGCACTGGCTTAATGAATCTCAGTCCTATTCCTAACACAACGTTTGTGTGAGCATCCAACGGGTATCTAACTTCAATGTCGCGGAGCTCCTTGGGGGTGGAGGGTCGGCTGCCTATCTGGTGCAGCAATATTTGTAGCCTACATGTGGGCATAATCAACTCATCCTGATAAGCTCTCTCTCAGCGGTGGTCAGTACTGGTCCTAGAGACATATCAGGCCTTTTACCATGAATAGCAACATGGGGGGGGGGGGCATGAATGATAGTAATATAGTCTGCCTCCTCCTCTAGTACATTCGCATTACGACATAACTCAATTATAAGACCCCTAAATGCATACATTTGACCTTTGTGGGTCTTTTCCTTTCTCATTACAAACCTAAAAATGGCACCATAGTTCAATGCCATCCCTATCATGAGTGCATAAGTGAGCCAAACGCGATCCCTAGAGACATTAGAGAAATGTTATCCTGGGAAGAATGAATGTGTGACCAGCTTGACCTAAACTCTTGCCTCCTTCGACATGTTTGCAAATAGGAAGGAAAGATAGTAGCCCCTACTAACATGGCAGACCCATTTAGCAGTGGAGGTCAGTCCAGCTAAAGTGTGGTGGACTTCTCGATATGGCGGGTGAAGGCATAGATTATTGAAAGTACCTGTAGGATCTCAGATGGGGTGCCAAGGACCCCATTAATAACAAATGGAAAAGTTTACCTCCATGATACGAACAATCACTGATTGAGCCCTCGAGTTCTTACTCATATTTGCATAGAATTCGCGCACCACATTGAGATTGGAAGGTTAGGGCTACTGGAAAAAGGAATCCTAAGTGCAAATCCAAGCACCTCTCCAAGATACTCGGGTATTCATTCCTCAGCGAGTCGATGTCAATAGGCATATCCGGGTAGTACTTAGTCTCATCATGAGACTAATGCCACCAGGCTCCTTCCCTATCAACTGCTCTGGCTCCAAAGCGGTCCCTTGGAATTCTTCGGGTATCCTTTGGCACTTGTGGTATATCTCTTGTCCTTTTCTGAGTGTTAGAGGGTCCAGCTCCTCCAGATTGTGAACCACGACGTGCACGGGAAGACATGATTCCTGCAATGAAGTAAATCCACAATAAAAAAATAAGGTAATCACATGATGACCCCACACTTAATTTCAAGCCAAGAATAATCTTAGGTTAGCACAACAGGCTATTTCATTTCTTTGATAAAAATATATGCATCCTATTTCCCCCAATTCATCACAAAGTATAAGTCAACAAGTAAACATTCACCCTACTATAGCCTTTGCATATCCGTATATTACTGAGATTCCACGTATTGACAAAACGATGACAAGTAGAGAAAGTATTACTAAAAGACAATCATGACACTTAAGTTATCAAATGTAGATACAGTCCCATTATCACCATTTCGAACAATTGAGTAATGGTTTAACCACAGCCCATGACCCAATTTTTTCGCAAAGTCATTCTTAGTTTTTACTTTTCACAGTAACACATCCCACATCATCCACATTACCCATCATGGCAATTTTCAATTGAGTTTGAAGGTAACTTCATATCATAGTAATAAGACTACTTTATTCACACTTCTAAAATTCACTTTCAAGGATATTACAAGCCAAAAGAATACAATTTTCAACATTGTAATCTCACAAAATACCTTATGCTTGCAAACATTACAGGATTTACACAATGTTCAATATCAAATTTCTCTCTCAATTGAAATCTCTCTAATTTTCCCCAATTTTCTCATGATTTTCGGCCTAGGGTTCAATACCCTCAAAAAATTAGGACCACAAAGTTTAATAACAAGCATTTAGACTCAAATTTACTAACACTTATTGATATTCAAACAAGAATTTGCATCTAACATACCCAGGCAGTATTCAAATTTAAGTAAAAAATAAGAGAGTTCGAATTAAACACTTACCTGTAAAGAGAAAGTGATAAAAATGATTAAAATTTGTGAAAATCAACCTTTACGTTTGAAAATTGAGTGTGCACTTGAAAGGGAGGGGAAATTTTGAGAGGAATAGGAATAGGGATCGGGTTTGGGGAACAAAAATGGGAGAAAAAATGTTTTTGGGGTATTTAAAGGGATGGGGCCCACACCAAATACAGAAATAATAACACATATTTGTGACGCATCCGTGTCATGGACCCTATTGCGCATTAGGACTTAGCAATTTTCATGTTTTGGCCCTGAGACAGTGTGCATGCATCATGGATTGGTCGCGAATGCTCACTATTTTGGGCTCCTAAAAATTTTATTTTTTCATTCTGAGCCTCGTGAAATTCCCCGAACACCTAAAAATGCTTAAAAACATCAAACTATGTTAATGTGAACAAAAATTTCCAAAAAATATTCAATAAATCAATGGGAAATGAGGATTGAAATTTTTACCCAAAAATGGACCAAGTCATCGACGTGGAGCTGTCGCAGACTGTGACTATTTTGGAAAAAATTTTCAGTTTTTGAAATTCACTTTCTTTAGGGTTTAAAATAAGGAACACACTTTATTTTTATTCTTCAAACCACACACAGGCTTAAATACGAGTTACCTCACTACGAGTTGCCTCTCGTGAAGCGCTTGATTTAACATCGCGACACAACGCACCAATGTTCATTCATCTTTGGCCAATTCAATGGCCTTCACAACTTGTTTTGTGTCCTCCCTATAGTAATTCTTCACACGTTAATCGTTCACCAAAAATATTTAGTTCGAGGTCACGTCTTTCAGTTCCACCGCTCCATGGGGTGTGACAGACACAACCACATACGGACCACTCCATTTTGATCTTAGCTTCCCTGGAAACAATGTTAAGCGAGAGTTAAAGAGTAATACCTATTGTCCGGGCTCAAAGTTGCAATTGATGATGTGCTTGTCATGCCATTTCTTTTTTTTCCCTTATAAATTTTTGCATTTCATAAGCTTGGAGCGAAACTCGTCCAACTTCTCTAATTATTCCAACTGTTTCCTTCCTACTAAATCGGGGTCAAGATTGAGCCTTCTTATAGCCCAATATACTTGATGCTCTAATTCTACAAGGAGGTGACAAGTTTTCCCATACACCAATCAATATGGGAATGTGCCAATTGGTGTTTTCTATGCAGTTCGGTATACCCACAAAGCTTCATCAAGTTTGCCGGACCAATCCTTCTTTGTGGCATTTATCGTCTTTTGTAAGATTTGCTTGACTTCCCTGTTGGAAACCTCTACTTGCCCACTAGTTTGGGGATGGTATGTCGTAGCCACCTTATGACTCACCCTATATTTGGTCAACAAATTCTTCACCATTTGATTAATAAAGTGTGTTCCTCCATCACTTATAATGGCTTTGGGAGTGCCAAATCTGGTAAATATTTGCTGTTTGAGGAAATTAATTACAACTTTGGCGTCATTGTTGGGCACAACGATCGCTTTTACCCATTTTGATACATAATCCACTGCAACCAAAATGTAATGATTTCCAAAAGAAGGTGGGAATGGACCCATGAAGTCCATCCCCCCAAACATCAAAACTTTCTACCTCTAAAATGTTATTTAATGGCATTTCATGTCTTCTAGAGTTAGTACCAAGTCTTTGGCATGTATCACAAGCTTTCAAAAATTTATAGCATCTCTAAAAAGAGTAGGCCAGAAAAAACCTGATTGTAGCACTTTGTGAGTTGTTCTTTCACCCCCATGATGGCCTTCATGAGGTGAGGCATGGCATCTTTCCAAGATCTTTTGCATTTTAGCCTCGGGCATACATCTCCTTACTATTTTATAGTCCCCTTGTTTGAATAGATAAGGCTCATCCCAAATGTAAGCTTTTGCTTCATGAGTTAGCCTCTTCTTTTGTTGGTATGTAGCATCTAGAGGGAATAAACCACTCATCAAGTAGTTCACGAAATTCACGGCCTCCGAATTTGATCCACAAAACTCAACAGCATGATCATCTCCTCCACATACTTCACACTAATTATTTTGTTGCTATTGCACCAAGTTTACAGATGCAGAATGTTGACCTAAAGGTGCCGGTGGCTTTTGTTGTTGACCCAACATCAAGTTGTTAAATTGGGTAGTCATCAAATTTTACATAGCTGATATTTGTGCCTGTAAAGAAGTTATAACATCTATTTCTAACATACTAGCCTATTTGGTAACCACCGCTAGATTAGGTCCTCCATTTTATTTTGTATTTCCCTATGCTATATGATTAAGAAGTGTGTACAACTCATCGTACATTTTTTCTAAGGCTTGCCCACCTGCAGCAGAATCTAAAAGAATTTTGGTATTTAGTTCCAAATCTTCAATGAAGGTATGGACTAACACCTCATTAGATTGACAATGATGAGGGCAATTTATAAGAAGAGTTTTGAACCTATCCCAAGCTTGATATAAGTTTTCTTCAGGCCTTTTGTCTAAAACTCAAAATTTCACTTCTTAATTTAGCAGTCTTACCAAAGGGAAAGAATCAAATAAGAAATTTCTGAGCAAGTGTATCTTAAGAATTTATGGAATTGGGTGGTTCAAATTTGCAACCACCTTCGTGCTTCCCTCAAGAGTGAGAATGGAAACAAAGTCATTCTTACATAATCTCGATTCACTCCTGTAGGAATAAATCTGTCAACAATCTCTAAGAAATTTTAGAGATGTACCTGAGGGTCCTTGTGTGGTAGCCCGGTAAATTGTCCGGTTGAGTGTAGTAATTGAACCATGTTCTATTTAAGTTTCCATCTACCACCTGGTTTAGGCTTTACAAAACAACTAGTAACATTTGTAGTGTGCGGAATTGCCACGTCCCGAACTGGTCTAGGAGCTGTGGTACAAGTGCTTGTGGTGTGGGTGGATTTTATTCAGCCATTCCTCTTTCAATGAGATCTAACTCTTCTTTGTTATCCTCTTGATTAATAAGCTCAATTGGAGGAACATGAAACACAACTCCTGCTCTCTTCTTAGATTGACGAAAATAAGATTCATGACTTTCCAGTTTAGAAATCCACTACTTGCGACAAAGCACAAACAAGATCAAATGCAACAAATACTTAAATACAAACAACTTCAAAAGTTACCAAAATTATGTTTTAAGTCCCCGGCTATGGTGCCAAAAACTTGTTGGCTCCTAGCACACGCAAGTGTACGTAGTTGAAATAAGTAATACAGTGGTCTTTTAAAGATTGGGAGATCGAACCCAAGAGACTTGATATACTTTCGTAATTTTCTAAATTGTTATGTTGATGAAAAATTGAATGAAATTTGATTAAAAAGTATTATTAAAACTAGCTTATGAACTATTAAGAATTAGGGAGTATGATTATACTCAAGTTGATTCATGTGATTAAATATTAATATAAATAAAATTTTGGGATTTTAACTTTGTCAATGCCGAATTAGTTATTAAGCATTACACTTATAATTTAGTTGTCAATTGTTGATTCAAAGGGTTGAAATTACCAAAATAGGGTTGCACGCCTCTTTTCAGCTTATTTTTAGTATTTGCCAAACTACACCATTGGGCGAGGATAGATAATCCAATGAAAATGCCTTAAAGATTTCATCCTTTATTTTGAATCGAGCAAGGTATAGAGGTAGTTGTCACAATTCGCCAATACACAAATCAATTTATTTTTATAAATCAAACAAGCTTTTTATATTACCTATGTTCTATGCATGACAGCATCTTTCGAATTCATGATACACAACAAGTTCATTTTCAAGGTGATAAAGCTTAAAAATAGATGATTTAAGGAGTATAAGAACAATCACAACTCATTCATAAATGTACAAATTCAACAACTAAAATATTGTCTAAGTTACAATCCCAGAAGATGGTGAGTTTTGCAACTCATATCAAGATTATACATCAAATACATATTCAAACTCATAATCAAAATAATAAATTCAAATATAAAACTAACAAAGGTTTGAAGAACTTGTTTGTCTTCTTCCTTCACTGATTTTCATCCAGAACAAGACACAATAATGCAAGATAATGAATTACAACAAATGTGGGATTTCTTATAGCACTAAAAATCCCTAAAAATCTGGCTTTCCCCAACTTTTACTCAAGTCCGCGTCGCAGACTTAACTTACTTTTGCCCATTTGCTATTTTTGTCGGCTGACTCAGAAAGCACCATTTAACATTGGTCCGCGATGTGGATTTGAACACGGACTAGGTGTTAAAATTTTAACCACTTGGTTCTTGTATCATTCTGAAGCAATATTTGCTAATACACATTAGCAAAGTATACAAAATAACTATAAAAAGATCTAAAACATAATGATTTGTCCCTCGAATGTCACTTTATTTATGGAATTTTTGACTAGCTAGGCGTATTATACTTGTTTCAATTCAATAGTCAAATTTGATTTATCTGAGATTATATTTGATTCTCCAGTAGCCAATATATCAACATCTTCAATTGTATTCATTCCAATCAACCATCCTACGCCAATGGGGTACAAATTTGGCATATTTGATGCTGGACCAACCAAATTCTCAGGTTGTTCTACAATTATACAACACTTCATAGGATCTACATCATGACTATTTACTGTAATGCTCAAAGGATATTTTAGAAAAAATCAATAGACGCCCTTTTTTATCTAAGTAGATGCGAACACCTATATAATTGTGTATACATATCGGTGGACACCTTTGACTAATGATATACTTAATTTCCAGTTCATTCATATAGGTATCGACACCTATCTGTGCAACTATTACATCAACTAGACCTTTATATAGAGTGCGCGAGTCGTACATAATTACTTCCAATTTAAAATAAACATATTTTCCTGCATAAACTCATATTAAAAAACATCATAAAACTTGACTAGACTTATGCATAATTCCTATTGAATTATGTCATTATATGCCACATTAACATCATATAATAATCGAAGTTTTTCAATTAACCACAAGTTCTTGATTGTGTTTTCTATCGTTCTCGTGTGATCAACGCAGAAAAAGTAAAAAAATGAATAAGACACGAATCTGTAAATATGAAAGAAATACCAGAATTAGTCTAACCTGTTGAATCTCATCTACCACTGTGTTGTATTAGAATGGACATGAAACTGTCAATCTCCATTGTTACTGAAATGATTTTTTTTTATTTTTTTTACAGTCATAAACAAGATGAAATAGAAAATAAAATATAAATGGCAAGCAGTCTATGTTGACACCCAATTTTTACCCTCCACGATGTCAAATTAATCATCGAGATTTATTTTTGATGATTTTTAAACAATTATTTCAAATAATAATAATAATACGAGCGCGTGAGGGCCACGCGCTCGATAAATATCCTTCATTCTCATCTTCCTCACCATTTTTTTCCCTTTCCCTCAAACCCTAAAGAGCCGCACCCCTCCCTCACTATTCCCCAATGTGCACCCGACCAACAACCGACAACCCTCTGGTTCTCCTCAACGTTCAACCCCAATATCTCCCTTTTGTCAGCCTTTAGGATTTTTATTCTGCAATTGACGGATAAAAGTTGAGGTGCATTGATTCCCAAGATGGAAAATTCAAAATCCCCAAGCCAGCCTATTCTTCATCAGTTTTTCACCTTCAGTTTGCCCTAATTTTGGGGCTATATAATCCCTTCTCCTTCGTTTTAGGGAGAGAGGGGGTTGACAGAAGGAAAACCCAAAAATACCTAGCAAAACAACTCGATTTTTTGATAATCATTTTATTTTGAAGATCCTCGAACTGATTCCCAAAGAACCTTCAAAAATCTAGAATCCTTCAATAACAAAAGATCTGCAAACTCCATTGATTTGAGGATCGATATTTGATTCCTGAAATCTGAAAGCCACCATTTAATTGCTACAGCCCCAATTTTAACGATAAGTAAGCTTCTTCACTCATCATCCCAGTTCGCTACACCAAAAAAATGTAATATCCTTATCTCGCTTTACTTTCATGTCCATTATGTATTATGATTGACTGTGATGAGTGAAATTGTATCAAAGTATTATGGTTACGTTGGAGATTACTGAATTGAAATTCTCTGTTTGTAATGAGTTAATGTTGTGGTACTGTTGACAGTTCACTGTGGAAATGATTTTCAGAAGTGTTAGGGTCTTCTTCATCGTCGCGTCCGTACATTATGTTATTCAGTTGATTGTCAAATTTTGCTTCATGAAACTCGAGAATAGTTAGCCTTCATTGTGTCCCTTATGTTACATGATAAATGTTTGGCTTAAGATGTTGTGATGATAATGTGGTGATGCTAGAAACATAGTCTTCATATTTCATACCCCTATGTCCTGATTCTGTTTGTCTAGGTTCTCAACTGTTAATTCCTTTATCATGAACACATTTTATCCAACATTGTTGTAGGCTTTCTTCGTATCGTATTATCTCCCAACTTTCAAGTCTTAAATCATAAGTCGCTATGTGCATCCATAGAGTATGTTCATTCATACTACATGCTAGCTCTCTATTTGAAAATCTGTTTATTATTAAGTTAATAAGATTATAAGATTTTAAGTATACATAGACTATGTTTTTGGCTCCACTATGATTAAGTAGAATAGTTTCTGTCAGGGGGTTTGATATTCTTCTAGTACATTTAAAGCATGACAAATAGTTGAGCCTACAAATGTAGTATCTAGTCTGTCTGTGTATTGTTCCCAAAAGATATTATTTATGTGCAATGAGTGAATGTTTTGTCATTGCTTCTCAGTTGTCATGTCTTTACTTCTGTAACCTTAGCCTGTTTTCTTAATCATGACTTCATGTTGCTAAGTTCAAAACCTGCACACTTTATCTCATATGTCTCAAGTTTTCCCAGCTTTCTATTCCTCATAGCATGGCCCTTAATAAGAGATTGTCTGTTTTCCACTTTAGAAATCAAGTCATCCTTATTTATGGTTTGGTTCGTTATGTAATTGGCTTGACTGTTCTCATCCATTGTTCTATTCGTTACTGTTATGTTGGTACCAAAGAGAGATTTGGTTAATACAAAGCTTTCCAATTTTTGTCTGAGCTTCAAGCATCCTATGTTCTCCTTTGTTTCTAATATTCTAGAAATGAGTTCGTTCTGCATATCATGAAGGTTTTAATGATAGTACGAGGGGTTGTTCTGTTTGCTTATTCAAATTTGATGAAACTGATTATTATGCTATCATATGCATCTCTCGGTTTAGGTACAAAGTTCAATCATAAGACTCTGTCTAGCTGTTGTTTAATACTTTTGTTAGAATTATGCTGAAATGAAACATTTTTTTTTGGGGGGGGGGGGGGGTCCAAAATGCTGCCAGTTATGTGATTTTGCTCTAGCATGATCCTCTTTGGTGATTTGATGTTGTGGTCATAATAATACACATGTTTCGGTCATATTGTTAATTGTTTAAGATGTTATATGATCGTCGAGGATATGAAATTCAATTATTGGACTCTCTTTAACTGTTGGAAATGAATATCATAATCTCTGCATGCTTGACATAAGTGTTTGACTATTATCTTTAATCTTACAACTTCATCTCATCATAGTTGTCTATTTGTTAAGACTCTAATTATTTTGATTCTACCCTGTGATAAAGTTTAGTTGAGGTCGTTGCACTGTTATTGCCAGATACCTTTTAAACTTGTCAAGAGAGTTAAATGTTGTTTTCTTTTTAAGTGATCCTTGGTTTTAAATATGCCCTCATGTCTTATTCTTCCAATTTTGTATATATTGGCTTGGGTTTTTGTCACAGCCCAACCCCGAGGCCATGTCTCGTGCCGATTAGGCTCTTAAACCAATATTAAATCGCAAAACCACAACT
>JAOTQJ010148483.1:0-33106 GCA_025642045.1 Solanum sejunctum
CCTATATGCTCCTCCCTACTATGTGAATAGATCAAAATATCATCAATGAAAACCACAACAAAGGAATCAAGGTAGGGATTGAAGACCCTATTCATTAGGTCTATGAAGATGGTTGTGCATTAGTTAACCCAAAGGATATCACCACAAATTCATAGTGCCCATATCTAGTCCAAAATGTCATCTTGGGAATATCATACTCCCTCCCCCTCACTTGATGGTACCCGGACCAAAACTCAATCTTAGAGAAAAAGCTAGCCCTTTGCAATTGGTCAAACAAGTCATTAATTCTTGGAAGAAGATATCTATTTTTTATAGTGACCCTATCCAGTTGCCGATAGTCAATTCACATTCTAAGTGACCCATGTTTTTTCTTTACAAATAACACCGGTGTACCCCAAGGTAATTGTCTAGGCCTAATAAATCCATTCCCCAACAAATCTTTCAATCGATCCTTTAATTTCTTCAACTCCGTCGGGGCCATCCAATAAGGGGGAATGGAGGTAGATTGATGTTGGGAAGAAGATCTATGCCGAAATCTATCTTCCTTTTGGAGGGACACTGGGAAGGTTATTTGGGAAGATATCTAGGAACTTTTTTACAACAGGGACCAACTCGATGGAAGGGACTTTGGACTCTACATCTTTGACCCTCACTAGATGATACAAACACCCCTTAGAAATCAACCTATGGGCTTTAATGCATGAGATGAATCTACCCCTCACTACCACATAATGACTTTCCCACTGAAGGATGAGTTCACTTGCGAATTGAAACTTGACCCTATGGGTTCTACAATCAATAGAGGTAGAGTATGCATGCAACCAATCCATCCCATGAATAACATCAAAATCAACTATATCTAATTTAACAAGATCACAAGGTAAGATTTTATGCAAGATGCAAATCGAATAACTTCTATACACCCCCTAGCGACAATAGATTCACTAATAGGAGTGGACACCTCATATGACTCATGCAACAAATCCAACTCAATATGGAAATTTTTAGTAATAAAGGGGTTAGCAAAGGAAAAGGTTGTACCCAGATCAGTCAAAGTATATACATCAAGATCGAAGATTTTTAACATACTGGTAACAACATCGGGGACCTTACCAAACCCTTGCCTCCCATGTAGAGCATAAAATCGGTTGCCTTGGGGTACCACCTTAAGGACCATCTCTATGGAACCATATTTGCACCCCGAACCTTGCCACGATTTCTTGGACAATCCACCCTCTTCTTACTAAGCTTCCCACATTCAAAACATGCATTAGAACCCCTCAAACATGGGCCCTTGTGATTCTTTCCACATCTAGGATACACATCATTAGGAGCCATTCCACCCAAACCTTGAGGGCTAGGAAAGTTATTGGCAAACCTCCTATTAGTAGCATGAGGAGGCCTTTAGCCTTGATGATGTCTAGCAGTTAGTCAATGCAACTTTTGACGCTCCTCATGGGTCATCTGGAAATAGCCGCTTTATGTTTTTAAACATAGGGGTTAGGCTGCGTACACCCGACCCCCCTCACCCTGCAATGAGCGGGAGCCTTTTGAGGCACTGGGGTATGTTGTTGTTGTTGTTGTTGATGTCTAGCACCTTTTTGAAACCTACCTTCAAAACGGGCCTTCTTGGCCTCATGACACTTCCTCATCTTTTCTTCCTCTACATGGTATGTATAAGTCATCAAGCAAGACAAGTCCATATCACTAATTAGCAGAGTAGATCTATATTCTTCACTTACCAAGTTGGAAACCCCCATAACAATCTTATTCATCCTTGACCTAGGATCGGCCACCAAATGAGGGGCATACTTTTAAAGTTGATTAAAATTGAGGGCATACTTCGTCACACCCATAGCACCTTGTTTCAAGTTTACAAACTCTACCAACTTTGATTCCCTAAGCTCAAGAGGGAAGAACCGATTAAGGAAAGGCAATTTGAATTCCTCCCAAAGAACCACATAGCCATTACCCTTCTTACCGTTCCATTGATCATACTAAATTTAGGCTACCCTCCTGAGTTGGTATGCCGCCAACTCCGACTTTTCGTTTGGCCTAACACCCATTATAGACAAGCTTTTGTAGACCTCATATCAATGAACTCTTGTGATTCTTCATCCACCTTGTACCCATGGAGAACCGGAGGATTCATCCTCATAAAGTCTCTTACCCTAGCTCCCAGGGAAGTAGCATGAGGGTCTTGGGCCCCTTGTTGGACATGCTTGACCACCATTTGGGCAAGCATAGTGAGGGCATCCAGGAGCTCACCATTGTTGGGTTTCTCCTCGAGAGTTTGGGCATGTCTTCCTCTAATATTTGGCATGATCTAGCATAGCAAAGAACAATCATTAGGGGGAAAACTTACCACAACTCTATAGCATGACTTAGAATATGAAGAAGGAAAATATTTCCTATAACACCTCATAGCATCCTACTTATAGTCATGGCATACTTCACAACCATGAATAGGACTTTACTGGACATGGTGTGTTAGACTCCGAGGATCTATCAACCTAGTGCTTCGATACCAAGTTTGTCATGACCCAAGCCTAGGGCCTAGACGTGACACGGCGAATGGGGAACCCAAAGGAATCCCAAATAAGCCTCTTAACTTGTCGTTATTCATCCTTGGTCGCAGAAGCATATAAAGACATATCAATTAAGAATAGGGGCAATGGGACTAAGGGAAAACTTGCATAAATATCACAATCAAGAAACAAGAGCCAAAGCTCATACATAGATTCATATTATGTCCAACAAGCACCTTTAATACATAGATAGAGCGGGAGACAAGACAAAGCTATCGGGCTCACCTTTATAGTCAAATAGAACATAAGAAAGTGTCTCAATACATAGATAATAGCAACACAGACTAAGGTCCCTGAAGTGGAGGACACATAAACTAGCATTAAGTAGAATTGATCTAGCCACGTGGTAGAGGAGGAGGAGGAACTTGAACACTGATCCCTACATGGTGATATTATATAGGCAAGAGTATGCGTTAGTACATTTGAATGTACTAAGTATGTGGGATGCAATGCAATAACAGATAGACATCATACTCAAAATGCATATATTAAACAATAGGTAAAGTATAACAATATAGCATGTATGATTAATCCATAAGTAAAATATGCTTTCAGTAACCCATGCTCATATGAGATATCATAAGTGTAGAAGAGACCAAGCTAGAATATCAACTTGGTTGGTAGATGCCATTCACACCTGGACATCCTAGTGGCTAGGCACACACCCCTCATATGGTCGATGCCATTCATACCTAGACACCTTGGTAGTAAGGTACACACCCCTCAAATGGTCAATGCTATTCACAGCTAGACACCCTAGTGGCAAGATACATACCCCTCACATGGTGCATACTATTCACAACTGGATACCCTGGTGGCAAGGTACATACCCCTCATATGGTTATCCAGGCTCCTAAACCCCCGAATCGGGCATGGTCTAATGCAATACATTATATAGAACATACATATATCATGTACATAAGGTCATTGCATCATCATAACATCAATCATGTCATATCTCATGCTTGGACCTTCAATTCCTCAAGAAACCATAATTGGACATTTTATCAAACACCTTTGGGGTGTGTAATGGGGGTATATAGTAAGGAAATGAAATCATGCAGGGAAATATATAGTAAAACCATCAATCAACACCTTGCAACACCTCAAAGATATTCACATCAAAAACCCTCAGATTAGATCCATGTTTTAGAGTTCAAAACATGCTAAAACAATCATACTTTCATGAACTAAAATCACTATGCAGAAAATTTCTCAAGATACAGATCCACATGTAAAATCAACTTTAAATCATGAAATATTAGTAAAAATGAGGCTTAGGTACCATGGATGAAAGGACCCAATGGTTCAACACCATATACCTTAGCTTGGAGATGGACTTAGTGATGATTAGAGATGGAGACTTGAAGCATGAAAATAACCTTGAAGGAGAACTTTAGCTTAGAGTGAGGGTTTGGGACTTAAGTTTGGGGAGTGAAAATATGACTAAGTGCTTGAGGGAGTATTAAGAAATGTTTGGGTTAATATGAGGGTGAAATATGACTAAGTATGGGTAAAAAACATGTATGGGAGCTTTTAGGCCCAAGACTTAATGTCTTAGACCGAAGCTAAAAATATAGTTCCAAAATACATAGGGACATATTGTGAGGGGGACACAAAAAACCCTTTGGAAATTGATTTTTGAAATTTTATAATTGCTAAATCTTTGCTGTTATTTCAGGGTTAGACCCCTCTCTCCCTAATTTGGACCCCCTGAACAAGAATCCGAAGTTAGATTTTCAAAATCGTAAATGGATTTTTATATATATGGAATTAATATTCTAGGCATTCCGAGGCACATTTTGGGCACTTCTTGGAGTCGTTTCATCACCAATTGTATGAGTCTCCAATATGTCTTCTCCTAAAAAGATCTCAACTTGAGACAAAGAAGGTGGCTGGAACTTCTTAAGGATTATGATATGTGTGTGCATTATCGTCCTTGTAAGGCTAATATTGTGTCGGATGCTTTGAGTAGAGTGTCTATGGGTAGCCTAGCTCATGTTGATAGTGGTGATAAAGAGGTGTCTAAGGAGGTCCATAGGTTGGCTAGGTTATGATTTAGGTTGGGAGAGGTTGATGATGGTGTTGTTGTTGTTGATGATGGTTCTAAGTCTTCCTTGGTTGATGAGGTGATAGCAAAGCAAGATCTTGGTTCCTCCTTGTTAGAATTGAAGGCCTTGGTGAAAGAGGGCAAGGTGAAGGTTTTCTCCCAAGAAGGAGATGGTGATGGCTTGAGAGAAAAGATCCTTGATAAGGCCCACAATTCTTCTTATTCTATTCACCTTGGGTCTACTAAGATGTATAGGGATTTGAGAGAGGTGAACTAGTGGGGAGGCATGAAGAGAGACATCACCAAATTTATTTTTGGTTGCTATAGTTGCCAAAAACCCAAAGCCGAACATCAAAGTCTTGGTGTCCTAACCCAAGACATAAAGATTCCTACTTGGAAGTGGAAAGATATTAATATGGATTTTATCATTGGGTTGCCCAAGACTAGAAAGGGTTTTGATTCCATATGGGTTGTAGTTGATTGGATGACAAAGTCAGCTCACTATATACCGGTTAAGACTACATATGGGGCTGAAGACTATACTAGGTTATACATTCATGATTTTGTGAGGCTACATGGGGTTCCTTTGTCGTCATATTAGATCGTGGTGCACAATTCACTTCACACTTTTGGAGGTCTTTCCAAAGAGGTCTTCGAACTAAGGTAAAGCCTAACACAGCCTTTCAGCCTCAAATGAATGGTCAAGCCGAAAGAACTATCCAAATGCTTGAGGACATCTTAGGGCTTGTGTATTGAAACTTAAGGGTAGTTGGGATGAGCATCTTCCATTGATTGAGTTTGCATATAAGAATAGCTATCATTCTAGTGTTGGTATGGCTCCTCTTGAGGCTCACTATGGTAGACAATGTAGATCACCGGTTGGATAGTTTGAGGTTGTACAGGTAGCCTTTTTGGCTCCATATCTGGTTATGAATGCTATGGGTAAGGTAAGGATGATTATAGAAAGGTCAAAAATAGCCCAATGTCACCAAAAGACTTATGCCGATATGAGGAGAAAGGATCTTGAATTCAACGTTGGTAATTGGGTTTATTTGAAGGTGTCACCTATGAAAGGTATGATCTGTTGGTAAGAAGGAGAAGTTAAGTCCTAGATATGTGGATCCTTGTAGGGTGATGAGAAGGATTGGTAAGGTGGCCCACAAGTTGGATTTGCCTAGAGAAATGGAATTGGTTTATTCAGTCTTTCATGTATCAATGTTGAGGAAGTGTGTGGGTGACCCTCATGTTATTATGCCTTATGTTGTTGTGGAGGTATTTCAAGACAACTTGACATATGAAGAATTTCTAGTAGAGATCTTGGATAGGCAAGTGAAGAGGTTACGGAACAAGGAAGTTGCTTCTGTTAAGGTTTTCTAGATGAACCAACAAGTCGAACATTCTCCTTGGGAGGCCGAAGTAGATATACAAAAGAAATACCCTTATCTTTTTCACTCCTCTAAAGCCTAAGGTATTAATCTAAGTCCTTTATAAGATCTCAAGTCTTAAGTTTAGCCCTCATGTCATTGCATAAATCCATATTTTTGACAAGTTCATGATGATTTTACACTTATGTTGAGATTTTTTTAATGATGTTTAAGTGCGTTGTTGCAAATTTATATGGGCTGAAATTGTCATATTTGCGTCTCTCAATATGTTTATTTGACATTCGGGGACGAATGTTCCCAAGGAGGAGATATTGAAATGACCCCAAAAAGTGCTTGAAAATGTGTCTCGAAAATGCCCGAAATCATAATTTCCATATATCTCAAAATTCATGCATGATATCAAAAATCTGAATTCATATTTTTGTTTAGGGGGTCAAACTGAGTGGTAAATGGGTCTAACCCCAAGTAAATTCACAATCTACTTTACAATTTGGACTCAAACTAAGTGAAGGTAAAAGAGAAAAGTCGGCAACTAAGGCCCATCAAATTGGAACCCAACAAGGCCCAAATAAAAAATAAAAATAGGTTCATTAAGGCTTAAGCCCAAGACCTAAAGGCCTTGGACTGGGCAAGAAATAATAGGCCAAACAAACATTGATCTGCGCCTTAGTTGCGTGGCACCAGGGGCGCGGATCGTCATTGGAGTTTATAAATTATGGAAAAAGAAATTGTGATTCTTTTGATATAAAATTGAGGTTGGACCCAGTTTCCACTCAATTTGACCCCCTAAACATGAATATGAATTTGTATTTTCTATATCACGCACAGATTTTGAGATATATGGAAATTACAGTTCCAGACACTTCCGAGGTATATTTTCGGGCACTTTTTAAGGGTCATTTCAATATCTCCCCCTTGGGAACATACCTCCCCCACAATGTCAAAGAAAGGTATATGAGAGGCGTAAACATGAACATTTCAGCCCACATAAGGATACAACAATGCACTTAAACATTATTTCAATAATCTCAATATAAGTGTAAAATCATCATGAACTTGTCAATTTAGACATAAATGTATACAATGACATGAGGGCTGAAATTAAACTTGAATTCACAAAGGGGATTTAGATTAATACCAGGCTTCAGTGGAGTGGAAAAAGGTAAGGATATCGCTTTTGCATGTCTCTTCGGCCTCCCAAGTAGCACTTTTAACTTGTTAATTCCTCTGAAAGACCTTAATTGAAAGCCACATCCTTGTTCCTCAAACTCTTCACTTGTCTATCCAATAGCTGAACCTGAACCTCTTCATAAGTCAAATTGTTTTCAATAACATCCACAACATTAGGAGGCACAATAGCACTGGGATCACCCACACACTTCCTCAACATAGATACATGAAACACTAGATGAACCAAATTCATTTTACTAGGCAACTCCAACTCATAAGTCACCTTACAAATCCTCCTCATCACCCTATAAGTACCCATATATCTAAGGTTTAACTTACCTTCTTACCAAAACGAACCACACCCTTCATGGGTGAAACCTTCAAATAGACCCAATCACCAACTTTGAATTTGAGATCCCTTGACCTCACATCGGCATAGGACTTTTGGCGACTTTGGTCCGTCTTCAACCTTTCTCTAATCATCCTAACCTTCCCAAGAGACTCCATAACAAGATCTGTTCCTAACAATGCCACCTCTCCAACCTCAAACCACCCAACATGTGATCTACAACGTCTAACATAGAGAGCCTCAAAAGGAGCTATATCGATTCTAAAATGATAGCTATTGTTATAGGCAAACTTAATCAATGAAAGATGATCATTACAACTACCTTAAGCTCCAATACACAAGCCCTAAGCATATCCTAAAGTGTTTGGATAGTTCTTTTGGCTTGGCTTGGCCATCCGCTTGAGGATGAAAGGCCATACTAAGTTTAACTCATGTACCAAGACCCCATTGAAAGGACCTCTAAAAATGTGAAGTAAATTGAGCACCACAATCCAATATGATGAGCAAAGGAAACCTATGCAACCTCATCAAGTCATGAATTTACAACCTAGCATAATCCTAATCCTCATATGTGGTCTTAATTGGAAGAAAGTGAGCTGACTTCGTCATCCTATCAACCACAACCCAAATGGAATCAAAACCCTTTCTATTCTTGGGTAATCCAACCACAAAATCCATATTAATCTCCTCCCTCTTCCAATTAGGAATATTTATGTCTTATGATAGGCCACCAGGTCTTTGGTGCTCGTCTTTGACTTGTTGACAACTATGACAACCAAAAACAAATTTGGCAATGTCCCTCTTCATACCTCCTCACCAATACACCTCTCTCAAATCTCTATACATCTTAGTAGACCTGGGGTGAATAGAAAGAGAAGAACCATGAGCCTCGTAAAGAATCTTTTCTCTCAAGCCATCAACAAAAGGCACATATAACCTACCTTGGTATCTAAGGACACTATTGCCCCCTTGGGAGAAAACATCCACCTTACCATCTTTTACCAATGCCTTCAATTCCAACAAAGCGAGTTTGATCTTACTTAGCTTTCACCTCCTCAACCGATGAATATTTAGAGCCATCAACTACCACAATACCCCCATTATCTACCTCTTCCAACCTAACTCCCAATCTAGCCAATAGATGGACCTCTCTAGCCACCCCCTTGCCACCATGATCAACATGTGCTAAGCTACCCATGGACACCCTACTCAAAGCATCGGCCACCACATTAGCCTCAATAGGATGATAATGCACACACATATCATAGTCCTTAAGAAGTTCTAGTTACTTTCTTTGTATCAAGTTGAGATCTTTTTGAGTGAAGATATATTGGAGACTCTTATGATCGGTGAACATATCAACATGCAACCCATATAAATACTGACACCAACCCTTTAATGCAAATACCATGGAGCTAGTTCAAGATCATAAGTAGGATAATTCTTTTCATGCACTTTGAGTTGTCTAGAAGCATAGGTTATCACCTTATCATTTTTCATCAACACACAACCCAAACCAACTCTAGAAGTATCACAATAAACAACAAATGCTTCTAGCCCTTCCAATAGTGACAATATAGGAACAGACAGAAGCTTATCTTTCAATGCTTGGAAACTCTTTTCATACTCATCCATTCACAAAAAATTGGCTTTCTTTTGAGTAAACTTGATCATAAGAGAAGCGATAGAAAAAAATCCATTCACAAACCTCCTGCAGTAACCCACTAAGCCCAAAAAGCTCCTAAGATCCGACGGGGTTAATGGTGTAGACCAATTTCTTATCACATCCATCTTCCTAGGATCCACCTTAATACCATCCCCCAACATCACACAACCTACGAAGGCAACTTCTGTTAACCAAAATTCACATTTTTCATACTTGGCATACAACTTCTCTTCCCTCAATCTTTGTAGCACTACCATCAAATGATCCATATGCTCCTCCTCACTATGTGAATAGATCAAAATATCATCAGTGAGGACCACAACAAACAAATCAAGGTAGGGTTTGAAGACCCTATTCAGAAGATCCATGAAGAAAGTCGGTGCATTAGTCAACCCAAAAGACATCACAACAAACTCATAATGCCCATACCTAAGTATGGAAGGTCATCTTAGGATTATCACAGTCCCCACCTTCACTTGATGATAACCGGACCAAAGATCAATCTTAGAGAAGTAACTATCCCCTTACAATCTGACAAACAATTCATCAATCCTTGGAAGAGGATACCTATTCTTTATCCCTATTAAGTTGCCAGTAGTCAATACACATTCGAAGGGGCCTATTCTTCTTCTTTACAAACAACATTGGTGCAACAACCTAAGGTGATTGGTTAGGACTAATGAAACCTTTCTCCAACAAATTCCTCAATTACTCCTTCAACTCCTTTAACTTCCCAGGGCCATACTGTAAGGGTGAATCTCTATAGGTTGAGTATCAGGAAGGAGGTTTATACCAAAATATATTTCCCTATGAGGATGAACACTAGAAAGGACATCTAAAAAGACATCAAGGAACTCATTTACACTTATAACTGACTCTATAGGGAGGACGTTGTACTCCATATCCCTTACCCTCACAAGATGGTAGAGACACCTCTTAGAGATCAACTTACGAGCTTTAATGCAAGAGATGAACTTACCCTTCACCATCACATCCTGACTCTCCCACTCAAGAGTGGGTTCATTTGGGAATGGAAATTTGACCCCATGGATTCTACAATCAATAGAGGCGTAGTATGTGTGCAACCAATCCATCCCTAGTATGACATCAAAATCCACTATTTCCAACTCAACAAGATCACTAGGAAAAATGCAAACAGCATAATTTCTATACACATTTCTAGTAACAATAGATATACCAATAGGAGTAGGTACCTCATAAGACTCACACAACATTTTGGGCTCAACTTGGAACTTTTTGACAACAAAAGGGGTAACAAAAAAAGTGGTGGCACCCGAATCAATCAATACATACACATCAAAATCAAAGACTTTTAACATACTAGTGATGGCATCGGGGACCTCCTCAACCCCCTTCCTCCTTTGGAGTGCATAGAATCAATTGTGCCTTGAGGAACCACCTTGTTGGCCAACTCTCTCTAAGGAACCATATTTGCACCTTGTCGATGAACCTCCTTACCCTTGTTGCATTTACGAGGACAATCAATCTTTCTATGACCGACTTCCCCATATCCAAAACATGCATTAGTGTCTTTCAAACATGGTCCCCTATGAGCCTTACCACATTTTGTACAGACATTATTAGAAACAACAACACTAACACCTTGGGGCTTTACGAATTCATTGGCAAACCCCCTATTAGAAAACCCTTTGCCTTGATGGAACTGGCCACCCTTTCGACTTTAGAACTTTCCCTCAAAATGGGCCCTCTTGCCCTCATTATACCTCCTCTTCATCAACTTTTCCTCCATTTCTTTAGCACAGGTCATCAAACAGGACAAATCCATATCACTAATCAGAATAGCAAACCAGCCTTCCTCACTCACGAAATTGGATACACCCATCGCAAACTTATTTATTCTAGACCTTTGGTGGGTAACCTTGTGTGGAGCATATTTAGAGAGTTGATTGAACTTGAGGGAATACTCCCTCAAACTCATAGACTCTTGTTTCAACTTCATGAACTCCACCAATTTGGCTTCCCTAAACTCAAGAGGGAAGAACTGATTAAGAAAAGCCACCTTGAACTCCTTCCATTGATTAAACAATATTTGTAATATCCCTTTGAGTTGATAGGCCACCAACTCCGCTTTCTCCTTTGATCTAACATCCATGATAGCCAATACCTTGTAGACATCATCAATGAACTCTTGAGGGTCTTTATCTACCTTAGACCCATAGAATGCCGGTGGGTTCATCCTAATGAAATCTCTCACCCTAGATCCACGGGTAGAAGCATGAGGGGCTTGATCCCTTGATTGAACTGACTAGCCACAAATTGTGCTAGCATAGTAAAAGCATCCCCTAGCTCAACATGAACCAGTTGTTCCTCGGGAGTACAGGCTCTCCTTCCTCTTGTGTTAGGCATGATCTATCGTAGCAAAGAACAATCATTAGGTTAGAAACCTTACTTCAACTCTACAAAATGACTTAGAACATGAAGAAGGAAAACATTTCCTAAAACACCTCATAGCCTCTAGCTCATAGTTGTGGTGCATAACACAACCATGAACAAGACTCTAATCGATGTGGTGTGTTAGATGATGAAAGAGAAAGGTCTTTATTTAACCAATGACCAGTAACACCTAGTGCTCTGGTACTAAGTTTGTTACTACCCAAGCCTAGGACCTAGACGTGACACGGTGACTGGGGAACCCAAAGGGACCCCAACAGTCCTCTTAATATATCATTACACATCTTTGGTCGCCGAAGCAATTAAACAACATAATAAGAGTAGAAATAAGGGAAAAAGGGCTAAGGGGATACTTTCATAACATAAGCATCAAAACAAGAGAGTCAAGGCTCAATACATAACATGTTCAATAACACCTCTATTACATAGATAAGAGCAAGGCCAAGACAAGCAACCGGGCTCACACTCATAGTCAATACATACATAAAAAAAAGATAATCTTAGAAAATGGCATGAGATTATAAGCATCATTCCCCGGAATAGATGACTCACCAAATAGATTGAGGGAAATCATACTAGCAATGTGGAGAAAGATGCTCAAGTGGTGCTCCGGTTCCTACATGGTGACATCATATAAGCATAAAGTATGCATTAATACGTTTGAATATATTAAGTATGTAGGATTAAATGCAACAAGAGATAAGCAACATAATCAAAGTGTATAAACATAGGCAATGAGTAGCATATAACAATATGGCAGCATGGAAGATGCTTGAAGTAAATCATTTTTACATAGAACATAATACATGTTCAAGAACAGACCATCATTATAGAATTCATAGTTTATCAAGGTACAAAACCAATTGATTGGTTAATGGATCATCTCACCCTACCACCCATGGTGATTGAAGTACAAACCCCTCAATTGGCTATCAACAAACCCTTAGACATGGTTAGTAGATCATCGCACCCTACCACCTATAGTGATTGAGGTACAAACTCCTCAACCCAGTTACAACATACAAACCCTTTGATTGGTTGTGGATCATCGCATCCTACCACCCTTAGTAATTGATATACATACCCTTAACCCAGTTGTCAACGTATAAACCCCTCGGCATGGAAACTGGGCTACTAACCCCCCGAGTAGGACATGGTCAAATTCCAACACTATATAAGAGAATATCATATAAATAATTTTTTTTTCATCATCATAAAGTCATTCAACTTATAAGACATCCATTGGACCTTCAATTCCTCAAGAAACCATAACCAGACATTTTATCAAACACTTGGTGGGTGTGCAATGCTAGTGTAAAACCATAAAATTAAAGAGTAAAATCATGCAAGAAATCTTGAAGTAAATCATCCCACCAATTAGTAACACCATCATACAAACACATCAAAACCCTTCATCAAATCTCAAGATAGATCCAAAATTCATAGCTCAAAACATGCATAAACTATAATACTTTTACAAAACCTCAACATAGTTTATAGTCAAATTCATTATAGAAAACTCATATGTAAAATCAACTAAGAAACATGTAGTTTAGGTAAAGAGGAAGCTTGGGTACCATGGGTTTAGGACCCAATGGTTGAAAACCACATACCTTAACTTTGGCGAATTCTTAAAAAAGATTGTAAATGGAGACTTGAAGCTTAAGTGAAATCCTTAAGATCTGAATGAGTTTTGGGACTTGAAATTTGGGTTGAAATATTTCTCTAAGTGTTTTAAGGAGTATTTGGGAATGTCTTGAATGATATGAAGGTAAATATGGCTAAATATAGGTGTTTTCATGCATGGAAAGACTTAGGCCCAAGACTCAAAGGCCTTGGACCAGACAAGAAATAACAAGCCAAAATAACATGGATACGCGTCCTGGCAATGTCATGTCAGGGGCGCAGATTGTCACTAGAGTTCGCAAATTGTGGAAAATGAAATTGAAATTTGTTTGCTCTAAAATTGGGGTTAGAGACATTCCCCACTCAATTTGACCTCATGAACAAGAATCTGAAGTCAAATTTTTTATATTATGCACGGATTTTGTGATATATGGAAATACAATTCTGGGTACTTCTAAGGCACATTTTGGGGGTCATTTCATTCAGGCGTTTCAGCGACTCTATTTGTAGATAAATATTTGGGGGAAAAGGGGGTTACTTCGAGATAATAATGAGGTCGTACAACAAGGTACGTAAGGCTACCCAATTTTCTATTATTTGGCATAAAAATTTAGATTCTTCCTGGACACATAGTGGCACTTACAAATCTGACATAACTAATAACCGTGTCTCCAATCTTTAACATGTTATATGCTCCCATACATAGCCATTCTCAAATCTGCATACATACTTTGGATACCAAGATATATGAGTTTCTCTTTTTTGCTAAATAATGTCTTTGTGTTGTTTCATCCCCTATGTATTTCCTTACTTGTGTAACCTACTTCAGTATTGTATTGTCTTGCATGGTTGTTTACATGTCACATGTGTTATACTTATAGTCCTACAACTCAAAATGTAATGACCACCAAAAGAATCATCTCAAAAGTAAATAAAAGAGATAAAGTTATGTTGCTTATATATAGGTGGTATCCCAAGGGTGGAAGAATCACCTATATGTGTCGATCCCATTTTACGATAGGTATCCCAAGGGTGAAAGAAAAGCCTAGCATAGGTTGATAATGATATTAATTTATAACTTATCAGCTAGTCATTTGTATCATATATTGTTCACAGATATAAGTAAAGAAGCGTAAAGGAATAGAAAGGACATGAAGTACATGAATCCACAATATGACTAAAAGGTGGGCTCTTATCCTTACATCAGTGCATGATTTCATATGAGTTCAAATTTCATATATAGTACTTCCTTACTTACTTATTCAGTACATTATACTGATATCCCTTTCGTGAAACCTACATTTCATATTGTAGGTAGTAGAGCTAGTAGATCTCCCTAGTAGGAGTACAGGATATCCAATTGCTATCATTGAGCTCTAGGTCGCTTTAGGGTGATATGCTGCCAAAATACAGCACTTTTGATGCTTAAAACATGGAATTTTGTATGTTCTCAATGCGACGTTAGTTAATTTTATGTGTTTTAGTGTTTATGTTTGCAGGATTACAGGTTGGACTTGATTATGAAAAAATTGCAGAAGTTGTTGAGTTTTGCTGTTATACGAGACTCTTTATGGGCCATAGATCATTCTATGGACTGTAGGATGGTCTTGTAACAATTCCAATGAGGGACTTTTTTTGGTGTTTATTCTATGAACATGTAGAGGAGTCATAGAGAGTTTCACTAGTCCTAGAAGATGGTTTGTACCTTGAGGATCACAGACTTGGACTTTTAAGAATTTCATCAAATGAAATCCCCTTTACGGGTCATAAAACACTTTATGAGTCATATAGAGATGTCATAGAGTTGAAGTCCAAATTTCCAACAGATGAGTATGACACCCAGATTATGGGTCGTGGAATACAATATGGCCCGTAAAATGCCTTTCGTATGGCTTGCCGACCAATTCTCCTATTTTGTTTAGGACTTGAATTTTTAATTATTTTAAATAGGTCTTTTTAGGTTATTTTTGGGCAGTTTTTGCCTAGTACTCAAAGAACACAATATTTAGAGAGAAAAAATTTTAAAATCATATTGGAGACTCTGTAAGAACACTTGTGTTTGAATGTTACCTTGGAACTTGTGATTCTTATTAAAGTTGGATTTTGCTTGTTCTTAATTCTATTGTGTAAGTGTTCAATATGTCTTCTTACTTCATAATTCTTGCATCTACATATAGCATGAGTAGCTAAATCCACAACTAAGGTTGTGGGAACCATAAAGAACTAACAAAGTAAAATCGGATAATTCATGATTCTTGGAAAGTGTATATGCATGTATTAATTAACTATTTTCATTTTGCATTTTTCTAGTAATGGCCAACAGTAGAACCCGCCTAATGTTATTGGCTAGACCAAGGTAGTAATGAATAGAGAAATAGATTAATTAATAGGATTTTCTTGATGTGTTCTCATCTAATCAACCAAATTATGCCAAGGGGAGGTTGTACTGGGACTAATAGGTAACGGTTAGTAATGCACACTCAGTAGATGGGCCAAGTTGCATAGTGAAATTCATCTCTTAGCTTTGACCAAAGGGCTTGATGAACATAAATTACCGTCCTGCATACTATACATTAGAGAAAAATTAGGTTATCCGGTAATACTGTGTTGGGGAATCATAGAGAACACAATACCCTAGTTTCTCTCCATATTGACTTCTTTGTTGTGATAGTTAGTTTAGTTATATTTCTTATTGATTATTGCTAACAACCCCCCCCCCCCCTTTGGAAAAGTAGGTTGGTTAATCATTCAGATTGTAGATTGGTGAATTCTCTTGAGTCTACATATTCCCTATAGGTTCGACCCTAACCTTTGTTAGGTTCTATTTATTGACAACAACCCCTTTATCCTCTAAAAAGGAGGTGTAGCTTGGGCGACATCAAGATTTTGGCGTCGTGGTTGGGAAATACGGCTAAACTTAGTGAATTCATTAGTAATTTAAGTGTTAATCCTTAGTTCCCTTATTTTACTTTTGTTTGTTGTTTTTGTTCTTTTTCAAGGTGTAAGTGTAGTGTATGCCCAACACTCAGAGTCAAGGCAATTCCTTAACTATATTTTACCCAGAGATCCATCTAACGTTTAGAAGAGTGGCCCAAGACAACACTAATAACACCGCTAATGCAGCTCTGTATAGGAATAAAATGAGGATACTGAGAATGAAAGCCTATCTCCTCTTGAGGATACTAATCCACAGCCTCAGGATTTCAATGTCAGTGCTTACCAGTGGAACTAGTATAGGCTAAATCCTATGGCTATAGAGGTGAATGGAGCTATTGTGTTACCACCACTACCAACAAACACAAAGTTCACAATCTCGAGTGGGTTACTTCAAATGTTGCAAAACTGTGGGCTATTTGTGGGCTTACCATCAGTGGATCCTCATAGCCACTTACACAATGTAGAATTTGTCTGCAAGAGTATGATAGAAACATAGAATTTGTCTATGGATGATGTGGGACTTTGTATCTTTCCATTGTCTCTTATGGGCAATATGACATTATGGCTATCTGAGCTCCCACAAAGTTCAATCTCCAGTTGGGCAGACTTGTAGAAGGACCTTTTGGATAGGTACTTCCCTAGATCGAAGAAGCTCAAGTTGAAGGACTAGATCAACAACTTTGAGCAACTTCCTGGTGATTCAATCAATACTACTTAGGAGCAGTTCACCAAATGTCTGAGGAGCGTCCCTAACCACAAGATAGTTGATGATGCTTTGGTAGAGATTTTCTACCGTGCTCTTGATGAGAACAGTCAACATGGTACTGGCACTATCATCGAAGGCATGTTTTGGATCAACCATTTGCAAGGATCACTGAGCGAATGGAAAGGATGGTCAAGAGTAACCATGCATAGGGGAAACGAGACAAAGCATCCTGTAAGAGTTTGTGTGTTGTCAGTGTGAGTCCAGAGCAGGCCAGATTCATACAAGTATGGAGGTGATGATGAAGTAGAACAAAGAGAGAGTGAATGCAGTAGTTCATCAACCTTTATGTGCACCCATGTAGAGGAGTCATATTATGATGAGGATGTATATTTTGTTGCTGATCAGACAGGGGGGTTTTGGACAAATTCCCAAGGGTCCAATTAGGACTATTGGTTTCAAGGTCAAGGAAACCAACAACAAAAACAACAACATTACCCCAATGCCTCAAACGCTCCCGCACATTCCGAGGTAAGGGGGTCGAATGTACGCAGCCTGACCCCTATGTTTAAAAACATAGCGTGACTATTTCAATATGACCCATGATAAGCTACGAAAGTTGCATTGACTAACTGCTACTTCACAATTGAAAGAAATGCAGATAGTTTAAAGAGCCATTTTGCTTTATTCCATCATATCTCAAAGCCAAAAAATAGTGAATCTTTGGCTCTATCCGAGATTAATGGAGGAAGGGTCAAGGAAATCAAGGTCAGAATTTTAATATAGATGGAGCTTACAGGGATAATAGCAGAGGTTACTACAATAGGAACAGGGGTCCAAAGAGAGATGCAGATTGGAGTCACAGAGGAGGCTTCAGAAATGGTCCTTATATGCCACCGCACAACTATGATGCAAGTGCAAGTAGTTCCAGAATATAGGAAATATTTGATCGCCTATTGAAAAAGTTGAGACATAGGATGAGACTCTAAGGTGTATGAAATCAGAAATTTCAAGTATTAATCAAAAAATAGAGTCTAACTTTGTAGTTATCAAACAACTGGAACAACAATTTGGTAAAGTGTCAACTCAACTTGATCAACGTCAAAGGGGTATACTACCTAGTAACACAGTTCAGATCGTAAAAATAATAGGTAGTGTATGGTGATTACTACTCGGGGTGGCAACAACACCATTAATTCTCCCATGCCGATTAATGAAGAAGATATTCAAGAGGAGATGGTTGCAGCCAAAGATACAAATGAAGGAGATGATTATGGAAATTATGTGGAGAGTGAAGTTGCTGACACGCCACATAGGTTGAAGCGCATTTCTAGGCCTCATCCTCCCTTCTCCCAAAGAATAAAAAAGAAGGAGGAGGAGGAAAGTAAATTCAAGCAATTTCTCTCCATACTAAAACAGCTCTCCATCAACATCTCTCTCATTGAGGCCTTGGAAAAGATGTAGGGATATGCTAAGTACATGAAGGACTTGGTCACTAAGATGATATTTGAGTCAAGAGCTCTCCCAAGAGATTCAACATTACAGTGTTATATGCTATAAGGTCCTTGGTTCAGAAGCGAGAAGAACCAAATGCGATCACTATATCCTTCACCATCGGAGATATGGAGTTCGCAAAGGCACTATGTGATCTAGGTGCTAACATTAATCTGATTCCCCCTTGTGGTCTACAAGAAGCTTAGATTGGGAGCCCCTACTCCAACTTGCATATGGTTATTGATGGTGGATCGCACGGTGAAGAAGCCTATAGGGATGTTATATGATATGTTGGTCAAAGTTAAAAAGTTCATATTCCCTACAAACTTTGTGATCCTAGATTGTAAAGTTGACTTGGACATCCCAATCATCTTGGGAAGACCATTCCTAGCCACTGGGTGAGCTCTAGTGGATATGGAAGCCAATCAACTCAAGTTTAGATTGAATGACGAAGAAGTCATCTTCAATATATGTCAGTTCATGAAGCATCTAGATGATTTGAAAAGTGAATTCTGGACAATTGGTGAAGTTTGAGTAGCCAATTTGTCCAAGTGATGCCACGATAATAAATTAGGCAATGCTTGGGAGGTAACCCAAGGTTTTTGATGTAATAGTCTAGTTGTAGGTCTATTTTCAATTTTTGGATTCATAGGTAGTTTGTTTTCCTTTATTTTGATTATAATTTTGGACATTGGGCTAGTTGTATATAGGGTAACAGTGTATTCTATGAAGAGTGTGTAGGTACGGGTCTAAGTTAGCCAATATGGCTGTGAAGAGTATCAGGTTGGGTCTGTACAACTGGGCATACTCAATCTCACAAGGATTTCCAAGATTACTATCTATAGACCAAACTACGGGTCGTGAATGGGGTTCATGGGCCCTGGGTAGGTTTCCTGAAAATTTTGCTAAATATGAGGTCTCTACGACCAATTATATGAGCTGTAAAATACTTTACAATATGTAGACTGGTCCGTGAAACCTAATCCTGAAATATATGGTTTGAATATTCTATGACACCATGATTTATGAGTCGTAAAACACTCTATTGCCCATAATTAGGGTTTCATAGACCCAAGCCCATTATCTTTTCTATTGACTCGGTTAAGGTATAAATAATGGGGGTCAAATTATTTTGACCCCATTCTTGAACGAAATTACAAAATTGACCCAGCAAACCTTTCCCCCTCATAAATCCGACCACTGACGACCACCGTACTCCCATTTTTTGGTAAGTTTCCAATAGCCTAGGGTTTCAAGCCTATTCATCTCCTTCATCTTTTTCAACTTAATCATCTATCTTGGTAAGTTTTTCACTTAAATCAAAACCTTTAATTTGTCTTAATTTTGGACGATTAAATTGGAAATTGTGTTGGGAATGGTTACTAGACACAAAAACCATGTTGAATTAACTTTGTGTTGGTTGAAATTAGGTTACCCATGTTTGAATTATTGAATAAGTTCGAAAATGGGCACTTTAGCCTTTTGTGAATATTTTGGATAGTTATTTGTGCCTACTGAATCCCTCACTATGTATGATTGAATGATTGTGCTTTTGAATGGGTGGCTGATGATATAAGTGCATGAACTTGTTAAGTGGTCAAAATTGTAGGATAAATCATGCTTAAATCACTGTCGATGGGGTGTATATGTGAAGAACATGTTAGGGGGAATGATTGTGTTATGGAAATTATATGAGTGCATGTGTTTTTGCCTCGGTGATGGAAATTTGTGTGTTGAAAAAGTCTTTTGGGGTCCATTTGATGGGCTTAGAAACTCATGTGTCTGAGTTTTCTGGTTCACAAGTGGCATTTACGATCAGTGGAGTATTCAATGACTGATAATTGCCCCTCATATAAGATTCCTTAAACTTAGTGTTTCTAAGTATCCATCAGATGAGACCTTTTATGAGTCATAAAACACTTTATGGCTCGTATATGGGTCTCGTAGATCCCTACATTGAATTAATTACTTACTGGAAATCTCTACAATCCAGTCTACGACTCATAAACTAATTTACAAGTCATATCTAGACTCATAGACTTTTTCGATAGAAAAAATTGTTTGAAGCACTATTTTGCAAAAGCTCTTTATGGCTCGTAATATCCACTACGGCCCTGTAAAGGTGCTTTCATAAAACCTTTCTACAACTTAACTCAGATGATTTTTTATATTCTAATTTTGAATTATGGGGCTAACCATAGTGCATATGTGTTTATATTTCAGGTACTATGACACCAAAATCCAAATGTGATGAGATCCAGGCCCTACAGAGGAGGCTTAGAGATGAGCCCTCAAATAAGGAGTAGGCCACTCAACTCAGTGGCTCACTAGAGGTGCTGGATGTCAGCCCAGAGCCAGAGGCAGCTAAACTACAAACAAGAGGCTCTACCAGAGCTGGTCGAACTTAGGCTCTTGCTACATGCACTCCCTAGTCTGAGGATGGAGGCAGTGACGAGAGCGGCTTACAACAAATGACTTCATTGAGAGAGAAGTCTAGCTTTGAGAAGAGGTCAGAGACAAAGTCCTCCATCGCACCTCGATCATCACCATCTACACCAGATACCTTCACTAGCCAATAGTGCATCGAGGGTATGAAGAAGGTATATGTGGAGGGCGTACAGCCAATAGCGTGTGCCAAGCTAGCTTGTTCCATCTATGAGGAGCCCCAAGTCATAGCAGACAGACTCCAGTATCCCCGGTCTCCAGGACACCATGACTTGGTATGGGCTTCAGTGGCTTACACATGCACTTGGACAATACTTCTCGACTATAGTGAGGAAGTTTTATGCCTTATATGAAGCCACTATCCAGAGCACTCTTCCCAAGGGAAAAAAGTCCCTCGCTTAGCCAAGACTGAGCGAGATGAGAGTGAGGGCCGGCAGGTGGATATATCAGAGACCACCATCTACTACATACTATTTTGTCTTGACTTTCCTACCCTTAGATCCACCACAGAGTTTGACTACAGGGTGGGGCAGATGAGGTACCCACTTATGATGAAAGATCTAGAGAGATCAACCACTTTGATGAGATAGGTGGATGGGTATATTGCTTAGCAGGGTCCAGAACCTGCATTGGTCACCACTCAATCAGAGCCTATTATAAAGGCTTCACTCAGTTGTCCCACTATATTTTGGCGGGCGATTATTTAATCACACATCCTGCTGACACTTGCTGATAATAAACTAACGTCGAAGTATGTGGTTTTGGTTGCCAACATCTTAGCTGGCTATGATATTGACTAGGCCCACCTCATTGCTGAGCAGATACATGAGGCTGCACTGAAAAGGTCCACCTCTATACCATACCCAAGCTTGATCTACAGGTTCTGTCTAGAGTCAAGGATTGAGATATTATACCAATTCGACCAGTTGATTAAGGCCCAGCACATATAGGATTCGAGCCTGATCAAGGATGAGGAGAACTCGGTAGCACTCCGGCAAGCACATCCTCCACCTATGCCTGAAAAATTCACACCAGCACTACCACTTGAGGGTTCAAAGATTACTACTCCTATTACTATTGCTGCTGTTGCTACAGAGAAGAGACTCCCTGCAGCCTGAGGTAGTTGAGGAAAGCGAGCCTACTACTGTTGTTCCTGCACCATAGGCCATGACTTCTCAGGCTTCTATCGCAAGCATGGTCTATGTGACCGCTGCATCGATATAGGCCTATAACATGCTCAGTCATAGTTGATCAGCTTGTTTATTAGTTTAGGCCATGGGCCAACAAGGTAATTTCACACTCAGAGGGTCGGATGTAGGCATTCACAGTCGCTACTATTCAATAACATATCTCTCTATCATGGATGCGTATATTGATGCCTTTGAGGAGAGGGTACAGTGGAGATTGGGCCAAGCACAACCTTTACATTTGTCAGCTATATAGATGGAGATCCAATAGCTATAAGCTGATATGACATAGCACTCACGGCACTGGCACTGGTTGCCCTGCCAGTGACCATAACTCCTATGATGGTTGATTTATTTGCTCCTTATGAGGCTATTCAATCTTCTCTCGAGTAGAGACCCTACACATATAATGATAAGCCACTGAGAGATGCACACGTGTGAGGCATAAACTGGAGGAGGAATACTAGCTTGTCTTGGAGATCGAGACATGACGAGTAGATGTGACAAGCTCAGGAGTTGGAGTAGGTGAAGGGGTGTTAGACCCTCCGAATAGAGTATTACCACTGAGCTGACCTCCCTACAGGAAGAGGGTGTCCAGAATCAGCCATACACTATCTCTTAGGCGACCAGGTATGCTTTTTGACCCCTTATGTTTTACTTTTTTTGATTTTATGCATTGGGGACAATGCATATTTTTTTTGATGGGGTGTGGATAATTATGAACCTCAGTGAAGTTTGAGTAGCTTAGGTCCATAACTATCCCAATTTTTGATCCTGCAATTTTCTTCCCTATGTTCTTTTTCCCCGTGGATACTTATTTTTTGTTGAACTGGTATGTTTAGATAGTATTTATATCATATAGTACCAATACTTGTGGCATATAGCACGTTTTGTGGGTTTTTTTTTGAAAAATGATACCAACAAAAAATTTTGATTAGTAGTAAGATAGCAACCATGCATGTGTAGGTGTGTGACGATGTCAGTTTTGATAAGTGAGCATACATTGAGAGAAAAGCATAATCTGAGAGTCTTTGTTGATAATATATGCAGTACCACATGAATGTGAGCTTAATTTGATAGATTGCCTTGTTACTCTGAGTTAGACTATAGATTAATGGGATTCAGAAAGGATCTTAGGCCATTGATCTTAATAGTCCACTTAGCCCAAAATGACCAACCAAAACTGTGATATAATCACTGGTACCAAATGTTTGAGCCTGACATGTACCTATTCTTTAAAAACACCTGATTAACATGGCCTTGTTAGTTGTAAAATTTGAAAATTAAACCTGGTCCTTCCTTGAACATTCTGAATCTTGACTGAGGCAAAAAGCCTAAGTTGAGGGTGGCTACCAAAAGTTGTCCTGGTTCTGAGGAAGGATATTGTTGCACCTCAACATAAGCCAAAAACATAAGTTTAGGGTGGATGGTGTAAAGGTGAAACACAAAATGAAAGGGGTGAGTTGGTGATACGGAGAAAAAGGAAATTATGTACTGGGTGCAAGAAAAAAAATGTGATGCCTTAGTGTAAGATAAAAAGCAAAATAAAGTGTAAAAACAAGGCAAAAAGCTGAAAAATGAAAAGAAAGCATCCAGGATAAGCTTGAAATAGGAAAAAGGGAGAATAAGGTGGAAATAACAGAGTTGGTAAGGTCAAAGTGTAGAAAAATGCAGTGTCAAGAAGTGCCTTTAGTCACTATTTTTCCATAATATCATACCGAAGCCGCCTGAATCTATGTTACAAGCTGATAAAGTCCTAAAGTGATCCTATTCCAGTTAGTTGAAGGTCTATGTCATGAGTACAGGGGCAAGCCTATGGTATTAGACATTATGCATGAATATCTTTTGTGAGAGTGAGTGATTTTGCATAGTCCCAAGGTTAAGCAGGAAAACATCATTGAGTGTCAAATATGGGACTTCTTTCTGTGAAGGCACCTACATTGTATTGTTAGCACTAGACTTGTTCAATGATTGTGGACTGTTTTAACCCTTTGCTTGTCATAGTGATGTTGTCACATGCACCAGGTTGTGTTGGTTTGCTAGATAACTATCTGATCCCATTTTCAAAAGTTGGTGTGGCTGTCTGAGTCTAAGATTTATGTAACATATGCCATTAGGTTGAGATCTATGTGTTACTGTATTATCTGTTTAGATTCAGTCCATCGCTTGAGGACAAGAAAAAATTTTAAGTTGAGGGTGTTGATTTGCGGCCAAAATACAACACTTTTGATGCTTAAAACTTGGAATTTTGTGTGTTTTCAATGCGATGTTAGTTGGTTTTATGTGCTTTTGTGTTTATGTTTACAGGATGATAGGTTGGCCTAGACTTTGGGGAAAATTGCAGAAGTTGCTGAGTTTTGATGTTATTCGAGACCCTTTACGGGCCGTAGATCATTGTATGATCTGTAGGATAGTGTTGTGAATAATTCTAGTGAAGGGCTATTTTCTAAAGTTTATTCTATGAACATACAGACAAGCCATAGAGAGTTTTATGAGTCGTAGTAGATGCATTGTGCCCTGAGGATTAGAGACTTGCACTTTCAGAAATTTCATTAGAGGAAACTCCCTTTATGGGGTTGTAAACCACTTTACAAGTTGTAGAGGAGTATCATAGAGTTAAAGTCTAAATCTCAAGCAGCTGAGTATGAGATCGAAATTACGGGCCGTGGAATGCAATACAGCTTGTAAAATACCCTTTGTATAGCGTGCCAACCAGTTCTCCTATTTTGTTTAGATTTTGAATTTTAATTATTATAAATAGGTTTTTAGGTTATTTTGCAGGAGTTTTCTCCTAGTACTCAGAGAACTCAATATTTAGAGAGAGAAAATTGTAAGATCAAATTGGAGAGTCTTTGAGAACACTTGTATTTGAATTTTACCTTGATGCTTGTGATTCCTATTGAAGTTGGATTTTACTTGTTATTAATTTGATTGTGTAAGTGTTCAATTATGTCTTCTCAATTCATAATTCTTGCATGTACACATAGCATGAGTAGCTAAATCCACAACTAAGATTGTGGGAACCATGAAGAACTAACAAAGTAAAACAGGATAATTCATGATTCTTGGAAAGTGTATATGCATGTATTAACTACCTCTCTTCATTTTGTATGTTTCTAGTGGTGGCCAACATTAGAACCTGCCTAGTATTACTAACTGGATCAAGGTAGTAATAAATAGGAAAAGAGATTAATTAATAGGATTCGATTGATGTGTTCTAATCTAATCAACCAACTTGGGCCAAGGGGAGGTTGTATTAGTACTAGGTAATGCACACTATGGAGATGGGTCAAGTCACATAGTGAAATTCACCTCTCACCTTTGACCAAAGGGATTGGTAAACATAACTTACCATCTTGCATGCTACACACTAGAAAATAATTAGGTTATCCGGTGATATTATGTTAGGGAATCATGGGGAACATAATACCCTATTTTCTCTCCATATTGACTTCTCTCTTGTGATAGTTTAGTTATATTTCTCATTGATTATTGTAAAAAAACCCTTGAGTAATTAAGTTGGTTAATAATTTGGATTGAAGATTGGTGAATTCTCGTGAGTCTACGTATTCCCTGTGGGTTAGACCCTAACCTTTATTAGGTTCTATTTCTTGATTACGACTGCTTTATACTCTAAAAAGGAGGTGTAACTTGGGTGACATCACGGGACTTTGTGTGTCTAGAGTTTATATTTTTGTATTGTATAGTTAGTCATGAGGCAGGGCCTATCCCAACCCTTATCAAATATTGTTCCTTACCTAGAGGCTTTTTAAACTATGTAAAGTAAAGGGAACTACTACTTGGAATCCTGATGTTCACTCCATGCTGAACTAGGACTGGTCTACTTTGGCAAGGTAAACCAAACACTCACCTTACGAGAACTCAACCCTTTCCATAAACTGCCTCATCATCAACTTACAGGAACACCATACATTTCAGTATATATATCTTACTAACCCTAGGGAACACCACCCATTTTGGTATTTGATTCACATGTGTCGTGTGGGAACACCACCCATTTTGGTTAATCATGACACTTAGGCTATATAGATCCATTAGCTAACCTATGGTGGCAACATAGTTATGGTAAAATGGTTATCTATCAAGGTCCTCTCGGTACCAGGTCACAATCCCAAGGAATACTTTAAATCATACTTATTATCATAATATGCAAAGCATCATATTTTATAATGTCATCATACAATAAAGCTTCATCATATCAATATAGGGCTTCATAACTTCTCATAGCTTTCACAACATTCTCATAATTCATAACATACATAATAGCCCTTCGCAATTCATATCGTTCATAAATCACATATCTCCCTATAAGGCCTTTGTCAACATAAGAAACTTGGTACATAATTTAATAAAACATGGTGGGTATGCATACATTGCTCATAATCATTCAAAATCAACATCATTGGTCATGAGGACAATAACAAAATACCTTTTCAAATTTATGCAAGATAACCCAACATAACATAGCAAAGCATAGTTATGGCATCACTAAACCCTCATCTTAAACCATATAATTCAGTGACTTATCATTTGTTATACAAAGACAAAATAACATAATGCTCATCATAGTATCATCATAAATCATATCATGCAAAAGAGTTTATTTAGTTTTCATAAATACCCATAACTTCAAATAGATTTAGAGGAAGAATGGTTGAGCTTGTGGAAGGAAGGTCCACACAATCAAGACCCACATACCTTAGTGATACAATGGAGAAAGCTCTTATTTGGTGATGAAGAAATTGAAACCCTAGCTTCGCCTTCCTACTTGAAACCTTGGAGGAGGCTTCAGAGTGTTTGGGACTCAGAAATATTTTTGAATAGAAGAGAATGAGTTGAATAGGTTTGTATATATTGATAAGGGGTCCTTTGAGGTGTAAAATGACATAATTTAGGCTTTAAATAATGAGAAATATCAAAACTAACCCTTTTAAATTTCTATCAAGTAGGACCACGAGACACCGTTTACGAGCCGTGGTCCGATCTACAAGTTATAGAAATGGTTTCATCTAATTATACCTTTGAAATTTTAGAAACTATTATGATCCTCAAATCCATGACCCGACTTATGGCTTGTAAGTCTTTTTACAAGCTATTTGATAAGTCATAGGTTGACTCCTTGAAATTCCCAAATTTTACCAATCTGCACCAGCTTCCACAAATCCACCTACGGGTCTTATAATGACTTACAACCTGTAAGACCCCTCATAGCATCCGACAATCAAAATTTTTTAGAACTTATTTTCTTGCATTTTTCCACACTCCTGACAGGTGGGGTCTTGCAATATCTCTTCATTGGGAACATTTGTCCCTGAATGTTGCTATGCAAGGTTTAAGAATGGAATACAAGCATCATATGCCAAAAGCAACATATGCACCATGAAAATCTTTAAATCATGCTTCAAATAACATTTACAATGCAACCCCAAGATCACAAAACCATGCATAGATGACATGAAAAATAACATGCAAGGAAAGAAGGTTTGTAACTAGAGTAAGTCATAGTACCTCAAGCTTGAGTAGAATGAAAAAGATAGGGTTATTGCTTTTTCATATCGGCTTTAGCTTGCCAAGTGGCACTTTTGACTTGTTGGTTCCTCCAAAGGACTTCGACAGAGGGTATGTCTTTGTTTCTCTGCTTGAATTGCCTGTCAAATATTTTTACCGGGACTACCTTATAGCTGAAGGAGGAATATTCGGTAATTCCAGAAGTGACTTTTCGCACTAGGGTCCCGAATACATTTTCTCAACATGGAGACATGAAAAACCAAATGAAGCATACTCATTTCCATGGGAAACTCTAATTCATATGCAACATTACTCATACATCTCAAGATCCAGTAAGGCTAGGGCTTAATTTCCCCTTCTTGAAAAAATGAACCACGCCCTTCATTGGCGAAACCTTCAAATACACTAAATCATCAACTTCAAACTCAAGGTCTCTCCTTCTAGTGTCGGCATAGGACTTTTGCCGACTTTGAGCCATCTTGAATCTATCACTTTATCATTCTCACTATTTCTAAAGCTTCTATAACTAACTTCGGACACAACAATGCCATTTCTCCCACTTTAATCCAACCAACAAGGGATTTACAATTCCTCCCATAAAGGGCTTCAAAGGGGACCATTCCAATGCTAGAGTGATAGCTATTGTTGTAAGCAAACTCTATCAGTGGAAGATGCTCATCCTAACTATCCTTAAACTCCAAGACACAATCCCTATGCATATCCTCAAGAGTTTGGATAGTCCTCTCAGTTTGGAAATCTGTTTTAGGGTGAAAAATCATGCTAAGCTTAACTTGAGTGCAAAGTCTCCTTTGGAAGGACCTCCAAAAGTGTAATGTGAATTAAGAACCGTAATCCAAAATAATGGGAATAGAACCCCATGCAATCTCACCAACTAATGAGTATATAACTTGGCGTGATCTTCGGCACTATAGGTTGTCTTAACTGGTAGAAAGTTGGCCAACTTCATCATTCTGTCAATAATACCCATAAGGAGCCAAAATGCCTTTTAGTCTTTGGAAACCCAATTACAAAGTTCATATTGATCTCTTCCCACTTCCAAGCAGGAATCTCTATGTTTTGGGTCAAACCACCCGGACTTTAGTGCTCGGCCTTGACTTGTTGGAAATTATGGCAACCGGCTACAAATTTGGCAATGTCGTTCTTCATACCACCCCACCAATAAATTTATCTCAAATCTTTATACATCTTGGTAGAATCGGGGTTAATTGATAAAAGGAATTATGTGCCTCTTTTAAAATCAAATTTCTCAAGTCGTCGACATTGGGTAGACGTAACCTATCTTCATACATAAGGACGGCATCTCCCCCTTGGGAGAAAACCTCCACCTTTCCATCCCTTACCAATGATTTTAATTCTGCCAAAGAGGAGCCAAGATCTTGTTTCGATTTGACTTCTTCAATCTACGCGGACTTTGAACCATGTATTACCACTGTCACCACCATTTTTGGCCTCATTCAATCTAACTCTCAACCTAGCCAACAGGTGGACGTCCCTTGCCAACTCCTTCTTGCTACGACCACCGTGAACAAACTATCCATGGACACCCAACTTAGGGCATCGTCCACAAAATTAGCTTTACCCGGATGGTAATGGACACTTTTGCCATAATTTTTAAGTAACTCTAGTCACCTTCTTTGTCTCAGATTTAAATACCTTTGGGTGAACACTTATTAAATACTCTTATGGTTAGTGAACAATCTACATGAACCCCATATAAATAGTGATGTCATATCTTCAAAGCAAATACCACAGCGCTAGTTTAAAATCATGGGTAGGATAATTATGCTCATGCACTTTTAGTCGCCTAGAAGATTAGGCAATAAGCTTACAGTTTTGCATCAAAACACACCTCAAACCAATTCTTGAAGTATCACAATACACCACAAACCCTTCTAACCCTTCCGGTAAAGTCAAAATAGGAGCACATGTAAGGTTTTCTTTCTAAGTTTGGAAGCTTCTTACACATGCATCGGTCCATACAAATTTAGCCTTCTTTTGGGTCAACTTTGTCAAAGGAAAAGCAATTGAAGAGAAACCATTCACGAATCTCTTAAAGTAACTCGCCAAGCCCAAGAAACTCCTAATATCTGCGGGTTAAGGGTCTAGGCCAATTTCTTATTACCTTTTTCTTTGTCTGATCCACCTTAATCCCATCACTCGACACCACATATCCTAAGAATGAGACTTTTTCCAACCAAAACTCACATTGGTCGAACTTAGCAAAGATCCTTTCTTCCCTCACTATTTGAAACACTACCATGAAATGATTTGCATACTCCTCTTTATTCTAGGAATAGATCAAAATATCATCGATAAATACCACAATAAACATATCAAGGTAGGGTTTAAAGAATATATTCATGAGATCCATAGATATTGTTGGAGTATTAGTTAGGCTAAAGGACTCACCAGCAACTCAAAGTGCCCATATCTTGTGCTAAAGATCATTTTGAGAATATCACTCTCCTTTACACTTAATTGATGATACTCAAACCTATCACAACCTAACCTAGGTCCTAGATGTGACCTGCAGATGGGGAACCTGAACAAACCCCAAACAAGCCTCATAGCATATCATTACACATCGTTGGTCATGGAAGCAATTAAAATGACAATGAGCAATAAGCATAAACAAGGGAATAGGACTAAGGATGAACTTTCATATCATAACATCAAGAAACAAGAGAGTCAAAGCTCACAACATAGATACATAACATGTCCAATAACACTTCTACTACATAGATAAGAGTGGGGGCCAAGACAAGAAACTAGGCTCACCCTCATAAAGGTATATGACAATGCTTACAAGTTTGCATAGTGTCCTTTATTGTCATTATTAATAGTTCACTTGCAGTAAGGTGGTCCTTCTCTTCTTGTAAATTCATTTTTGGGACAAAAATGTACTACAATTCTCTTATGCACGGCGACCTATGTTTTCTCTTTATTTTAAGTTTATATGTCTGATATACTGTTAAAATACTGCACTTTTGATACTTAATGCTTGCAATTCTGTGTGTTCTCAATGCAACGAAAGTAGATTTGATGTGTTTTTATTTTATTTTGTAGGATTATAGGGTTGGCACAATATTTGGGCTAAGAGTACGGAATTTGCTGAAGTAGAGGTCCTATGAGACCCTTTACGGGCCGTAGATAAGTCTACAAACATGCAGACGAGTCATAGAAAACTTTACAAGCCGTAGACTTGGTGTCGTACCCTGAGGATCAGAAAATGGGGAGTTGTTGAAAAGTCATCAAATAAGACCTCCTATGGGCTGTAGAACTTTATACGAGCTATAGAAAGGTATCGCAAAAGTCATACCCAGATTTATATAAGCAATCTATGAAAGCATGAATATGGGTTGTAAAATGTTACGACCCGTAGAATCTGTCGTAGAGTCTGCCGACCTAGTTATCCTATTTCATTTTGGTTTTGCATTTTAAACACTATACATAGGTTTTATAAGGTTATTTTTCAAAAAGGAAATAGTAGAGGGACATGATAGAATAATAGAGAGCTTGAGAAACAGTTGTAAAACTTTATTTCATCTTTAATTTTAATCTTGTGATTCTTATTGAAGAGTTTGGATTGATTGTGCTTAATTCTCTTGTGAAAGTGCTCAATTATGTTATTTAAATTCATAAGACTTGCATTTACACTAATCATGAGTAGCTAAATCAACAATTAGGGTTGTGGGAACCATGAAGAGCTAACAAGGTAAAACTAGGTAATTCTTAATTCTTGAAAAGCTTACATGCATGTATTAATTAATTCTCTTCATATTAAATATTTTCTAATAGTGGCCAATGTTAGAACTCACCTAGTGTTACTAATTGGATAAAGGTAGTAATGAATAGGAAAAGATATTAATTAACAGGATTCGATTGATGTTTCACATCTAATCAATCAAAATGGGCCAAGGGGACGTTGTACTGGAACAATGAGTAAGGGTTAGTAATGTCACATTGCAGGGATGGGCCAAGTCACATAGAGAAATTTGCCTCTTGCCCGGGACAAAGGATTTGGTGAACTTAACTTACTATTCTACATGCTACACACTGGAAAAAGAATTTGATTATTTTGTGTTACTAAGTTATGGAATCATGGGGAACACAATATCCTAGTTACTCTTTATACTGGTTTAACACTCGTCTTAGTTTAGGATTATTTTTTATAGTTATTATAACCCCCCCTTTTGGGGAGGTAAGTTAGCTAATCAACCCGAATAGCATTGAATTCTTCTAAGTCTACTATATTCCCTATGAGATTTGACCCTAACCTTGATTAGGTTATATATCTTTACAATGAATGCTTTAGCCCCAAAAAGGAGGTGTAGCTTGGGTGCCATAAGGATTTTGGCACGGTTGCCAGGGAATACGACTAGACTTGTCTAGTTCATTTAATTTGGGAATTGATCCTTATTTCTCTCATTTTATGGTTTTTTTGTTGTTTTTTTTATTTCAGGATACAGGTGTAGTGTATGCGCAATATGTGAAGTTGAGGCATTCCTTTAACCCTCTTTGACCCAGAGATCTAAAGAATATTAAGAAGAATAGCCCAAGATAATGCAAACAACGCAGCAAATCCAGCTCTGAACCAGATGAGCATGAGAGTGTGTATAATGACAACCCACCTCATCTTAAGGACATTGCTCTATAGCCACAAGACTTTAATGCTGAAACTTATAAGTGGAACCAATATCGATTGAACCCTATGGCTATGGAGGCTACTGGAGCCATTATGTTACCACCACTATCAGCTAACAAAAGGTTCATGATCTCAAGTGGGTTGCTTCAAATGCCACAAAATCATGGATTGTTCACGGGCCTACCATCAAAGGATCTTCATAATCATCTACAAAATATTGTGTTTGTCTATAAGAGTGTGATGAGGACACAAAATCTATCTATAGATGTTGTGGGACTTTGCGTCTTCCCTTATCTCTGAAGAAAATGTGAGCTCTATGATGATCCAAGCTCTCACAAAGTTCAATCACCATTTAGACTGAGTTGCAGGCCTTTTTGGACTGGTACTTCCCTATATCGAAGAAGCTCAAGTTAAAAGATCAAATCAACAACTTTGAGCAATTTCCTGGTGACTCGATCAGTAATACAAGGGACTAATTCACAAAGTACTTGAAGAGTGTCTTGGACTACCAAATTGCTAATGATGCAGTGGTGGAGATCTTCTAACATGCCCTAGATGAGAATTGACAAGCATGTGATGATACCATCATGGGGCATGTTGTTGGATCAACCATTGCAAGGATTGCTAAGAGGATGGAAAGGGTGGTCAAGACAAATCATGCATGGGGCCAAAGAGACAGGTTACCTACCAAAAGTTCGTGCGTTATTAGTGTTGGTTCCGAGCAAGGTAATATAAATGAGGAGATTATGCAAGAGCTTGACCGAATTTGTATTGGGATGGAGGTAATGATGAAAGAGAATCAGGAATGAGTTAATGCATTTGTTCATCAGCCTCTACGAGCACCGTTCCACTAGTTAGGGCTAATGACTTCACCATAC